>VXBL01007713.1:826553-856872 GCA_013400195.1 Aramus guarauna
CTCTGGCTGCAATTGCAGTTCCTGATGTTTCCCACCCCCCACCCTGCTCCCCTCTTAAGTCTGTTATCCCAGAGGTGTTATCACCATTGCTGATGGCCTCTGCCTTGGCCAGCGGTGGGTCTGTCTTGGAGCCAGCTGGCACTGGCTCTAACGGACATGGGAGAAGCTTGTAGCAGCTTCTCACAGAAGCCACCCCTGTAGCCCTCCTGCTACCAAAACCTTACCATGCAAACCCCATACAGTTTTGCTTCCTAGATTACAAGGTTTCCTGCATACATGCAGCTTGGTATAAAATTTCCTGCTTTTTCCATGCAGGTTTTGTTGAAGTCCCTGTGTACCTACAGCAAACAGCAATTATATCTGTAACAATGTCATCCTTAAATTGGGAGAGGGAGCCTCTGGAGTAGCCAAAGGAAATGCTGTTCTCTGTTTTGTTGCCTTCAAAAATTTCAGGTGACTATAATTGATTAAGGACAATAGAATGTCAGTATAATTTTTCTCAATTAGAGCAACTAATCCCAGGATCCTTTATCACCAAAGGGGGGGAAAAAAAAAAAATAAGCCCAAATCCCTGTTGTAAAACTGGACCAAGATGGAAAGATCCTGCCTACGTGTTTTGTGGTGCGAAGCCCATGAGGCCATTGGGACTTCCTGGCCTGCGAGTTTTGAGGCTTCATAGGAAACTCTGGCAAGATGTAGCTAGATGGATTCTGCCAGCACAAGAGTTGATGAGACAACTTTGCTTCTTAAATGATTTTGTTCCACCTCTGATTGCGTTCTCTTTCTAGCCAGATGCAATATTAGAGAAGCATGACTAAATCCTTTAGCTCTGCAATGTTCATCATGTGGATCCAGTTGGCTGGAATTACTGGAGCAAATTTACTTCTTAGAAGCATAAGCTATTCTACTCCACAATGGAAAGACTTGCTGGGCAGATTCATACCAGTGAAATGTAAACATTTCAAGATTTGATCATAGCAGTATATCTCATCTGAGCACAGATCACAGCAGATTTGCCTGTCCTCTCTTTTAAAAAGCTTTAGGTTCTGTAGGAGTTCTTCAGAAATCATTTAAATGCTATTTCAACTATCTTCCCCCAGAGTGTTAAAAGGAAACAGGTATCTGAAGGGTTGCATGCGAAAACCTTCCCTATGCATAAAACTCCTCCTCCCTGAGATAGCAGTGCTAATGACTGATCTTTGGAATCACTGGATATTCCTATTGCTTTTTGTCTTCCCTTAAAGCAGCTCCTTTTGGTAGCAGTTAGGTGGTCAGGAAGCCATAGGAGATACATTTCATAGATGGTGAGAGCTCTTGTATGAGCTCTTCAGTAAAGCCAAGGTAAAGTCATCCTAATTTCTCTGTAATGTATTTTCTCATTTTTACTTAAATTAGGTTATTCACTTGTTTGTATTTCCCTTAACATGTTATTTAAATACTTGTAACACTGAGACACATATGCTGTACACATGTCTTACAAAGTTCTCCTGCATTACTGAGATTAAACAAGTTAAGGTATGCCCTCAGGTTGCACATTTTCTGTGGAGAGAGATTTAAAGAACAGACCTTCTTACAATGGATGTTTCTAACTAGGCTTTTGCTAACCAGATCAAGCTGTGTTGTGATTTGGCAAAAAAAGAGACTCACTCATATGAGTGACAACATATTGTTCTAGGACGCAAGCAGCCATTACTGCTGCTTTGAGAACTGTTCTCCTAATAGAAAGGCAGATATTTAGTACATGAACAGCACACATATTTGTTCAGTATTGCTCAATAGTGAAAGTATCCTAGTCTTATTTTAGTAGGTTTGTTTGAAAAGGGCTCTGAGGGGCAAAAGGAGTCATCAAATCTGCTTTAATTAATTTTTTTTTAATTCTCTGGAATACATGTTGGTAGAGTCTTCATTGATTAATGAAGATGATTCATTGTTTTAGCTTAAGTTTTACACTCTGTCTTGTGGATACATAAGCTCTGTATGGATCTCTGTTCAGATATGTAATTGATTTACTGATATATACATATATATGAGTCCTTAAGCTCAGTTTGAATTGTGCATCATTCATTCACTAATGAAGGATAATGATTAAGGAAGTGATCTTTTGACATCATAGTTGGGAAGAGGTTCTGAGAGGAAAAATTAAATGAGGTGAATGGTCTGATAGTAGAGACTAAATTGCCTTTCAACACACTGCAGGTGTGATCTGAAAAAAGTTGTTTTAGTCAGCTCCATGCCTTCCTGGTGTTCTTTCAAAATGATCAGTTGTAGTATGCTATAGTCAATGAAATGACAGCAGATTCAGAAATATTTAATAGTATGTGTAGAGAGGTCTTCTTTGGACAGAAGAAATTTATCAGTGTGACACGCGCAGCTTTTGTTCCATAGTTTGTCTTGAAAGCTGCTTGTGAGGGATTCATGATACTGATGGCAGACTGTAAAGATTGCATTCCCCCCGCACACCCCCGCTGCTTTTATTAGCTTGCTCAGGAAAATGCATTTGAACAGTAAATAACTTGGTTGGTACCTGTAATCCATATAGCCTCTTGACTGATGGCTCTTCTACTTCAAATTGACTTGAACTCTGTCAGCTGCTAAGGGATTTGATTTACTAAGGAGTTCTTCTAGAAACAATTATGTTTCTTTTAGGAAGTGTTATGTGAGCCTGAGGTATATTTGATGGTCTGGATTTCTTACAGTTTCAAGAACAGGAGGGAAGACAGGGCTTTAGAAAGCTCATCCTGGATATGGGAGAACTTCACTATGAAATTCAGTGACCACTTTTCATAGCAAATAATGCTACTACTTCCAAGTAGTGATAAAGCTGTGAAAGTTGATAGTGCAATTTATCACTTCAAAAGCTTTTCTGATTATGCTTTAGCAGCCACAGTGGTTCTGTATATTGAAAAGGAGGCATTTCAAAGAAAGATACCATAAAGACTGGCTTTAAATGTTTCCCTAACTTTTAAGACCTATCTCCTATCTCAATGGCACTGGCATCTGCCAACAGTATAGTGTCACCTACAAGCATTCATGCAGTGTTTGAATGGCTTGAAATACGTGCCCTTTGCACCAGGCAGCTAAATCTCTGCATGGTTCATACTGCCACCATATGAGATCAAATACTGCATCACTGAAGCCTTTCTGCACTTCACAAATGTGACCCCTGCTGTGTGAGGAATGCTAAGTTTCCTTCTTCCTTTAAAGGAAAAAAGGCCCTACCTAACTTAGTTTGTCCATCCAAGTTTCCATGGTTTCTCACATAAGAAGAAGGTCATCACTGGCAGGGTGAAGTATAGTCAATCTGAAATTAATCCGCTTCATAGTATCCCAAAAAATTCCTTCTGTACTCCTACCAAGTCTTTGTCTTCAGCTTTTTTTTTTATTGAGGTTCTGGATTCTTAACTGTTTATGCCAGGAGCCTGCATAATTCACAGGGCCACAGATGAAGTAAACATGCATAAGAATAATAAATTTAATTTATTTTATCTACTGTGCATGGATTGATCTATGTTGTGTCTTTAAACTAGCAGTGATGGAGGACTGGTTTTTTATTTGTATATGCATAAAGCAGATTTTACATTGCTGCATGAAAAACTATTTGCTTCCTTTGTATTGCCAAATGTAGTGTGCTCATTTTCTCATTGTCTTATTTGTCTGACCTCTTTCCACAGTCATGGAATGTCCTCCTGTTAAATAGTTTGGTTTATACTTCTCTAACGCCTCACATAAGAAACTTTGTCCATCCCACCCACTTGTAGTTGTCCAGCTCACTATAGACCTTGGACAAGCCTCTTCATTTCTTCATTCTCTATCTACAAAATAGGAGTAATCATGATGTATTGCTTTTGACTGGTAAAATGCTTTGAACTTCTCAGGAAGAATGGGTTGTAAAAGAGTCTAAGCGTTCCTTCCTTCTTCCATGAACAATAAATCAGCAACTGCCGTTGAGCTGGGTTACTATATATACACTTTTCAGGAATCCTTCGAGAATCCCTTCGTTTCCCCTCTATTGTGTGTCAAGAAATGTGCAACTCATCTAGATTAGGCAATTGGGAAGCATCCCTTTCCATAGGCTGTTAACACCACTTCTGCAAAAAAAACCTATATGAGAATTTTTCTCTCTAAGGGAAATTACTATGATATTTCTACCAAAGTCTCTTTCTTTCAGAGCACAGATTTTCTGTAGCTAGCTCTGGGTGACTATTTTTGTTGGAATAGCTAGTAGTTTCTAGTGTGCCTACAGTCTGTGGGAGTTTTTAACTCTGTTCTTAACATGTCCTTGATTTTCTGCTGTGACTCTGAAGTCTTGGGAGTCTTTCCAGAAGTCTTCTATGGTTGACTTGTTGAGATAGTGGCCAGTAAGTAGTCTTACTCTGAATACGAAAGATGTAAAGCAGATGTAAAAAAGATGTAAATTCATCTTAACTGTGATCTATTTTCCTATGTGTATGTTACAGAGATCATAAGGTTTATTAGTGTTGGAGGGACAGGATTGTTTTGAGAGGGTTTATAAATGCAAATATTTTCGTTGTTTTGTCTCCCTGTCAGAAAAATCTGGATTTTGAGAGATTTCTTTTTCTGTTCTTTGCTTTCACTTCTGTGAAAGAATAATTTGGCTTATAATAGTCTGGATTCCATTTTGGCTTTGTTTTATTCAGAGAAGCATTTTTAGTGGCTACATTTGCTTACCTAGGTTTTACTTGAGAAGTGAAAATATCTAAGCTGGGCAAGAAACTATGAAAGCTCGAAGCTAATGGTGGTGTTTGCATTAGACAAGACATAGTTCAGTGAGATGCAGTGTGCACCTTCATTGTCTGAACGTTAGCAAGCAAAATTGACACCATATGTGCCCAACTGTAATTGCTCCAAGAGGGGAAAGGAGAAATATGTCAGAACATTTGAGTAACACCTAATTCAGCCCACAGTTATAAATAAAGCTGATGGTTGCTTAAAAACAAAAGTAGGAAAATATTATGGTTATATTAGTCCTCAACAGCGCTTCCTACATAGGTGAACTTTATTACAGAGACAACACAAGTGAAAAGAAACATATAACAACTTTTTATGGTATTTTTATGTTATTTTATTTTTTTCGCAGTAAATAAAGTGGTTATGAGGCTCCAAGGAAAACGGCCCAGATGTTAGTGAGTTGTATGAAATTTAGTGGAAACAAGCTGTAAAAAACATAGTCATAAAACAGCCTGTCAATGCCACACATCTGGACAATGCAGCTGTATGTTCCCGCTGCTGTCATCACCCTAAGAAAACTCAATAGCCTTATTTCACCCCAATTAGGCTGCATACCAACAGAATCAGAATTGCACAGGGAGGGGGTGTATTTTCACCAAGACAGACCCTCTCAAATTCCCTTTAAGAAGTTTTTATCTGTCATTCAGGGCTAGTGCCTCAGACACTAGTCACTTTGCAAACAGTACTCCAAACTATTCCTCTTGATTTGCTCTCTTTTAAATGCTTTTTACTTTATTACTTTATAATAAGTAGTTGCTTAATGTTGCTTCTTTGTTTAAAACCTAAAAAAAAAAAAAGGATATTGTACTGTGACAACTGTGTGTCTGTTGACCTTTAGGTAATCTTAGAAGTTTTCTCCATTCTAATTTAGCTCATACTGCAGCAGATATAACTTCATTTGAGGTCTTAAGAACCAAAGAATAGCTATGTGTCTTACTGATATGTTTTTCTGCAAGCGTGGCCATTTTGACCCACGCACTGTACAATGTGAGATAGCACTTCCTCATTTCAGCATGCAAAATAAATGTCAAATGCAATATTAAAACTATACAAGTGATAGTTATTTTGTTGGGGTTTTTTTTCCTGCAGGTGATAGAAGTAGCCAAAGCCATTCTGGATAGTGGTGAAGAAATTCCTGTAACACTAACTGGAAAGCTGTTGAAATTTCAACTGCTTCGTCTCAAACAGAAGGACCTTCAGAGAAGAGAAGCTGAAAAGAAGGTACTATAGTATGCCTTAGGGACAATGCTTAGATAACTTTATGAAGACACTTCCATTCTAGTGCTGTCAGCTTTCTCATGCTTAACTTCCTAGACCTGCAATTGAAGAGAAATGTGAATAGAAACTTATCTTTTTTTTTTTTTTTTTTGGAGTTAATTAGACTTTGAGGAGGAAGCTCTCAGTTACTCAAATGCAGGCGAGACAGGGTAAAAAAGAAAAGAATAAGTATTGTGCCAGAACTCTTTGCTAGACTAATAAGTAGTAATGTCTTAACTGAATCTTAGGACCAATAGGAAAGAGAGCTAAAAACTGGGTTCAGCTGAATATATCTCTGCTGACGTAAAGGTAGGAGAGGTTATTACTGGAGAGGTATCTCACTGTATATGAGGGCAACAGTTCTTACCTTCAGTTCTGCAGAAATCTATTACATATTTACCTAAACAAACCCAAATATATGTCCTGGTTTCTATTTTTTGATTATGCTTGTTTCTGTCCTCTGAACTCTCTCCAAATAGTTTATATCTTGAAGTCTGCTTCTCAGAACTGGGTACCACATTTTCTAGTGTTCCCAAAACTCGCTTCCATGTATTCTTCAAGACTGACACTACTAGCTCCAAGATTGCCTCAGTCAGATTACTTATGTGTGCTAGGAGGAATTTCACTAAGCTTGCACAGAATCACAATCAGATCAGACCTCTAATTGCTTTCTAGCATCTGTAATTAACAAACAAAAAAGAAGTTGTCAGTGGTACATTTCAACAACTTACTGAACAGTTGGTCTTTGCTATAGTCCTTTTCCAGCAAACATTCATGCAGCTGAAGACCATTATCAGAAAGTCATGTAATTTCTGCAATAGTTTACCCTGTTAATTGATCAAAAACTATAATGTAAAATGTGATGACATGGAGACCTAAGTAGTCTGTGCATGTTAAAAGATGCAAGAAGAAAATGGTTTCATGGATTTTGTGTAGTTGAGAAGTCTGTAAATTTCTTTATCAATAATTCTATTTGTGAGAATAATTGGTGAATGAAGTATAGTGCACAAGCACAAGAACATTAAATGCTAGGTGATAAATTGGAGTTGTGTCCTGTTCCCATAGAAGTCAATTGCAAAACTGATTAGCAAATGATAATGTAAGCTACAGAAGTATATAAAGAATCTGAGTGAAAAAAAAAGCATTTTCAATGTGAAGAGAAATTGAGAGGCTAAAGTTATAGAGCAGATTTTTTTATAATGAGTGGAGAAAAAAATGGCTTTTCTTTTAGATATCAACCAGTGCTGATAAGTAAACTGTAAAATATAACTTTGAAGTTTAAAGATTAGGTATGTCAATATTAAAATGGAGCCTTTAGCTTTGATTTGGCAAGATTACACTTGTGAGTATAATTTTATTTCCCTGGAGAATCTGAGGATAGTTGGTATTGAAGACTGAAGAACTTAGAATTTCTTCTCTATTTTAGCCAAGTAATCTGGACAACATTGTCAGCTTCTCTGGATTACATCTCTATCAACATATGACAGGCAAACATGAGAGCAGCAGTTGAAGGACAGAGTCAAGAATTTGGAGGGCTCTTAGCTATGAGGACACTCTGCAGTATAGAATGGGAAGAAACTGGCTTTTAATTTAGAATTCTAACTCTTGTCTGCCATAAAATTTTCAATCCTTTCCAACTAACTTGTACAGTACAAGTTCCATTGCCAACAACTCAGGATGGGTTGAAACGAGGATTACTAGCAGAGCAGTTCTCAGAGAGCCAACATGTAACTGTCCATTGTTTTTTAGAATAGACACCAGTTAATAGAATGGATTGGCAGAAGAAAAACAGCAAGTGAATAAACAAAAATAAACCATTATAAATTTCTGTATTTCACTAGCAGAAGCATGCCATAAACTGACAGGTATATGCATTTAAATTAATATGCAGAAGACACAAAGTGTCTCTGAATTAGAAAACTGAGGTAGTAAGATTCTGTAATATGAAGCTTAAAATAACAAAATTATAGAATGGAAGATTAGAAACTCCACAAAAAGCTGCACCATGTAGGGAAAGAGAAATATGACATTGAGAGGAAAAGGAAAGAGTCCTAGAAAGGAGAGGCTTTTGCTTCATGAGATATAAAGGTCAACTAGTGCTCTTTGTTGGAATCTTGGCAAGTTCAGAAATGTCTCTCCTTATTTGAGACTTAATTACATAAAATGATGCAGATGCGATAGATAAAGTTGATGGGACTTTGTAGCCTGATGATTGTATCATCTATTTTGATATGTTCATTAGCTTAGAATCAGCTTAGTACTATCAAAATCTTTGGTTTGAAATGTCCGAAGTAGAATAAATTTCAAAGAAAATAATGAAAGCATCCAAATGCCCCATTTCACAGCACATACAGTTTTAAGAATCTCTTGAAGGCATTTCTAAATTTTACAGAAAGGGAATGCATGAAGAAGGGAAAGCAGGAAAAGATTTTCTGCTTTGGTCTTGAATTTGAACTAAACACAACTTCTACAGGTGGAAACTCTACTTTTTTCAGCTGAATCTAGGGAAAGCAACTGTGTAGAGTCAACTGCCCTATCTCATTTGCATGGTGAGCTTTTCTCATTGCTTTAACAGCCTTTAAAGTGACACCAGCAGGATGGTAACAGTCAGTTATGTTAATATCCTTTTATTGTATTTAATTTAGCTTTACAATCCTTAAATGTCTTTCTTGCATAGCTAGTGCATAGTCCTGCTGCTGGGTAGAAATAAGATGGAGGTTTTCTTGCTCTTACAGCACCTCACTTTAATATATTTTGGCTTATTTTAATTTTAGACTGACTCTGAGATTTCTGGATTTATAGTGTGAGGCTTTGGGATACCTACAAAATCTTTTTTTCATTCTTTACTCTTAAATTACTGAGCAGAACTTAATGTAGGTGTTTTTGTTTGAAAATAATGAGAATGACCGAGTAATATCCTGTATGAAATAAGCACAAGACTCTTGGTTCTAGTTTATAGTTGACAGATATTTACATCAAAGAAAAATAGTGCTGGTACCATTTTACACCATGCTCAAGAGTGTTAACAGAGATGCTAAAGACTTAACAGAAATTGAATTTTTGTCTTATTTCCTTTCAGTCCAGAGAAGGTTTCTAGCTGATGCAAGTGCTGTAGTGAAAGTAACTAAAATGCAGTGATTCTTTACTCGTCTTTCTACCAGGAAGCATTTCATTAGTTTTGTAGGTATAATGTCTACCTACCTCTCACAGTTCCTTTTTAACATGAAATCTTAATACTATGATTTAGTAAGAATATAATAAACTGAATGTTGTGTCTGAGAAGGATAAAGCAAAGTATTCAAGACAGCTTCACCACATCAACATTATAGTGGCTGAGAGGGAAAAGTATTCAAATAAAAAAATTGAACCACTAAAATTTTACAGCAGTCTGGCCTTTGTTCTGCACAAAGGCTACAATGAGAACTTAGTTTATTCATCTTGTCAGGCAGAAGAAGAGCAACAAAAGGAAAAAGATGGAGGGAGAGAGAAAGCTAAACTTCCCGGCAAGAAGGAGAACCTGCCTAATGCCAAGACAGCTGAGAAAGAAAGGAAAGGAAAAAAGTCAGAAGTAGGCTCTCTAGCACGAGTATCTGTTAAAAAGGACACCCAGTTGAAGCGACGGGAAGAAGTGGAAGAGGAAGACAGATACATTGGTATGTAAAAAATGTAACTATACTCTTGATAAAGTTGCTAGAAATCTTGCGACCTAGCTTCTGAGTACTTTGTTCCATGTTGAAAAGTCAAGATTTATTTGGCAATATTAAAGCATTGCCACTTTGCATTTGAAGAGGGCACTGTGTTCTGCTCAATATTAGGATAGATATAAAATACAGATGAGGTATATGTAGCATGTTGACATCAAAATGTTTTAGCATGTGTAAGACTCAAAGAAAGTGGCTAAACAAATCTTACAGAAAACCTTTCTTACAGAAAGATTTTGGAATAACTAAATACATTTGTGTCAGTATCCAAAGGCAGCTTTCTCCTTGTATTATGAAGTATAACAGAGCTGTTTACCATTCTCTGGGTCTGAAGCCAGGTTCTGTTCAAAGGGCAATATGGTTTCATTTGCTGCAAAACCATATGGATAGAACTGATACCTTAAGAAATCTACTCCAGAAATGAGCTATACGAAGTAAGGAATAATATGCTAACTAGTGCTAAGAAAATCTTTATTCTTAATACATAGCACCCATGGTTACAAATTTCACTGGAACAAAAAATATTGGAGAATGTGCATAGCTCTCCTCATTAGATCACAGTTATATTTAATTTGGACCATAATATGTTTGAGCTACATCAACATAAACAGGATCTCTCCTGCTGGAAAAGCACTTGCTGTTTTTTGGATGTGTTCTGTATTCCCTAGTTGAACTGCTGCAGGCTTTCCTCACTCTTTCATCAGACCTTTGTCTGCATCTCATTCAAGATCAATGGCATTCTTCAAGCATCTAAAAAGCATCCATCCAGGTGTTGGATGTCAGCAAATCTTGAATCTTAGTGAAGCTGACAAAAGTACACAAGAATAGAACAGTAGCTGTCTGTGCAGAGCTCCTCATTTTTTCAGATAAGGCTTGGCTATAACATCATTCTTTTGATAATTTTAAGGTTTTTCAGGGCCTGAAAGAAGTTTTCAAATAAACATTCATGCATTTAAGAATCCAAACTGAAGTGATGTAAAGAATTCATGTCCTCTTAGTAAAATTTGTACAGAATGTCCTAAGAAGGGACAGCACTCCATAAACCCTTCACCCTAGGCTACAGGAAAAACACAACTACTGTTTTATGGAGAGGCAATTGTTTCTTCTTTCTTCCTGGCAGTTCCACCTAGAAGTTCATACCAAGAGAAAATGAAGTCAAGTATTGCCAAGACTTCTGCAGACCGTTCTAAGTGAACATTAAGTGTGGTGAAACTACTGTGTCAGGAATTTCTGTCTGTCTCCAAGAACATGGCAATTAAGGTTCTCAAGGACCTCATGTTAAAGCTTTGTTTCGTGTCTTGGGACAAAGCGGTACCAGCTCCATTTCTCAGTGTCAAGAACATGTAGATCTCTGAAACTTTTCTGCTGAGAATATAGTACTCTAAAAATCTTCATGCATATTCCATGTTTTACAAGAATCTGAGCAGAAGACATGAAGAACTTTGGATGATCTTTAAAGTTGATACAGTGAAATTTTTTTCAGCACTCTTGGCCACTCTGCTATAGCTGTATCAAGCAAAAAAACCCCAACAACAACAACAACAAAAAAAAGCCACAATTTTTACTCAAGAGTACTCTGAGCTATTGCTTATATAATATATGACTGTGTCTTGGACTCAAAGACAATCTGTATCTATTTCTAGTAGCTAACCATCATTTTATCATTCCTCCCTAGTATATTATCACCTTTCTGAAATTGAATATTTCTGCTTTTGAGTAATATTGAGATTACTTGCATTGATGTCTTTCATCACGTAAGTGTGAACTAGTCACTAATTATTAGAAGTGACTATTATTAATTTGTCATGATTATTAGCATAATCATAATTATAACTACTGAATGGCAGGCAGTCTTTCTTTTTAGCATGTATACATTGGAATTTTTGGATCACTAGTCACTGTGCAGACATCTGTCTTTTTTGTTAGAAATCATTAATGCTCAGTAATTGTATGTGCTCATGCTTTTTCTTCCTGCAGTAACCAAAGCATCAAAATATGTAGTTCAGTTTCAGTACTAGCGGTGATATAATGGACTAATTTTCTTCTGGGTTTGATTTTGCTTTATGCAATATGTGTACTGGACTGTGGTGACAGTTTCCTCAGTCTTTCTCCAAATTCCTAAATTCTTTTATGTTTACCTAATGTTACAAGAAGAGGAGAGACCACCGTGTTGCCAGCCTGCTGCTCTGGGTGGTAGCAGCATTTGCACAGCCCTAGCTATATACTTGAGCACAGGCAGATGTCAGTGCCAAGCTGCCTTTTCTTCCTGCCCTTTTTCCTCCCTTGGATGAATGAGTCCTGTGAGCTGAGGAGTGGCCAAAGGACTTTTAAATGTGTTGTGTTAGTAGGCATAAGAAGGATCTGCATTAATTGTATGTGTTCCATAATCAATGGAGAGATACAGGAACTTCAGCAGGCAATTTCTGTTGTCTTAGGATGAATGACCATGCTGGATGAATTAAATCACCTGATACCTGTCTGAATACTTGTATTTCTTTATGGGCCATAAAGGGAATCTGCGCAATTAACTTAGACTAGACTCAAGCTTCTAGAGGGCTCATTTTTACTTACATAATACTTAACCTTTTGCTTTGGTACTGAAATGTTGCTATGAGTATTTCTACTGAAGTAATAAGTCCAAACAGATCAGCCAGTCAATGAAACTTCTCATCTGTACTTTAGGATGAACTTGGATATGCCCCTTGCCAACTAAAAGGACTAATGTGAGCTGGTATTGCCAGCTGATGAGGGTTTTGACAGGGAGGCTGTCTAGCAAACATGAACCTGTTGGGCAGGGAGCAGTCAGCAGTGAGTCAGCTCATACCTGCAGCTAATCCATCTAAACTGTTGCAGCTAATATCATCTCTCAGCTAAGACACAGTTACTTACTCTCTGTGTGCTCCCTGGCCAGCTTTATGCAGGATGAAATAAGATAGCTTTAACTACCATTAGAGCATGTGAGTATGTCCTGACACTAAACTCTTTCTTAAAGAGAAGTAATTACAGAAATGCTGCTACAATTAGCATTCTAGTTATAATCAGCTTCTCCAATTTTTCTCCTGGTGCTTCTCCAAACAAATTTTACTCCTGACTTTTATTCTTCCTGCTGAGTTCAAGGTGGTTTGCTACAGAAGACTTCAGTCTAATGCACATAATATTTTGAAACTTGTATGTAATTATCCCAATAAGGTTATAAAAGAACTGTTTTTCTGGCCTTAAATTTCAGTATGCCTATATAGGCAAGAAAAAAATGAATTTTGTTTAGCTGTTAAATGTCCTTGCTCTAATCTGGTTTTGTTGTGTTTTGAACAGATGATGAACCAGATGATGGTGCCCATCATTACTTTATAATTTTGGATTTCCACAACCCTCAGCTGTTGCCTGTGATGTCCAATCTTGGGATTAACATTTCAAGTGTAATTAGAATTTCTTCTGAGAATTATAAGCCATTGCAGAAATACTTGGAAGCAACTAAACTTCAAGAACAATCTTTACTTTCACCTGAAGGTAATCTGGTCATAAGAACAAAATTTGTGTAGAAAGGAGACTATTTTATATCCAAGACTGTTCCTGCTGTGTTTTTCTCCCTGTCTGTGCTTTCTGTTTGTGCATGCTACCTGTGAGCAACTGTGTTTGCCAGTAGAGAAATGGTATTGCCATTGGTTTAGTTACCAAACCAAATGGTTTTCCAGTGCAAAAACTTGCCTCAGCTGGACAGTGGAAAGAGGGACTAACTAAGCAGGCAGTGGTTGCAGCCATCATTTTCTGCAGTAGCCACCAAAAACAACGTTTTATCAAATGTGTACCTCTATGAATCATTAGCCAGGAAGGTGTGTTGCTAAGAAAACTTGGCTGATTTGGTAATGGGGCCAGACTCTTTTCAGTAGTGCTCAGCAACAGGACAAGGGGCAATGGTCACAAACTGGAACACAGCAAGTTCCATCTGAATATGAGAAAAAACTTCTTCACTTTGAGGGTGACCAAGCACTGGAACAGGCTGCCCAGAGAGGTTGTGGAGTCTCCTACTCTGGAGATATTCAAAACCCGCCTGGACGTGATCCTGTGCAACATGCTGTATGTGAACCTGCTTTGGCAGAGGAGTTGGACTAGACAATCTTCAGAGGTCCCTTCCAACCCCTACCAATCTGTGATTCTGTGATAAATTCCAGCTTATAGTTTTGTTAGAACTTGTAAAATGTAAAGCTAATGTCTTACTAGAAAAAAGTTGAAAGTACAGAGAGCAGAAATCATGGGTTTGTTTATTTTAATTTTATTTACAACACCTGCTAGGGATGAGGGAGCAGGGGCAAGTTTCCCCAAATATTTCCAAAGTTATGTTATCTTTTCTTTGTCTTGTATGTATAAGAGCAGGAAGACTTTAGCAAAAATTAGATAAAAAGTTTTGTCACAAATTTTACTTACTAATTAAAGGGGGAAAAAAGTAAATATAGATATAGTATTTTGTGTAAGTAGTATTATAAGTAGTAATGCAAGTTTTCTGCTACTAAGAAAGAATTGGTTGCGTAGTAAGAAAGCAATTTGGCTAAACTATGCGTTCTTTGTGGACCTCAGATATAAGGAAGCATTTAAGAATTAGAAACAGGTCAGGTCACTAGGAATGAGAATATATGTTTATTATGAGCCTACTGGCATGAAATCAGAAATGCCAAGGTACAAAATGGGATGCAGGAGGAGGACCAAGGAAATGTTTGTCTGCTGCTCAACAGAGGGAAAGAACTGTCAGGAGGTAATCCTGAGAAGTTGGGCAATGGTTAATATTGAGGGAGGGAACTTTTGGTACTTCTTGCTTTCATGTGTGTTGTGAGGGTTAATCTGTTTTCACTACAAATACTGTTGGAGACAGGTGATAGTTATAATCAACCACAGTTAATGGTGGTAGCAGAAAGATTCAGCTTCAAATTGTGTGGAAGAATAGGTAAAATAATTCAGTACTGCTTAGGTCAGGTAGAAAACTTTTTAGATCAGCTGATTCAGGTTAACTTAAATGTATTCTGTTTAAAGATCTGCTTGCCATTCTCATTTATATTTGAGAACTCATAAAGAGCAAGTGGGATAGTGGAAAAAGAGCTGTGAGGTAGAGGGGGAAAGAACACAAATAGCTAAGGCACTGTAATCTGCTTAATTTCTGTTTCTGGAAAAATACTGGAACAAATAGTTTATAACCACTTTAAAGAAAAATGAGGAGATAAGTAACAGCTAGTGTATGCTATTCAAGAATAAGTCAAGTCAGGCAAGTTTAATTTCCTTACAAAATGAAGTACTGGCCTTCTGAGCAGAGTAGTCTGTGTTGTATATTTGGATTTTAATAAGGCTATTTCACATGGCCCATAGCGAGCACGGTAGGTCTAGATGAAAATAAATATATAGTAGGTGCAGTTTCATTCAAAAATCTTGGTCTCTGTAGAGTAACTGTTAAAGGTTTACTATCAAATAGAAGGATGCATGGAGTGGACTCAAGAGAATTTGTGCTGGGTCTGGTATTATTTGGTATTGTCATTGGTTTTGGAACAAAGGGGTGTGATTCAAATGTAAAATGTTCTTGAGAGAACAGAGAAGTAGAATCTGGAAAAAGACCGTTCTGTTTAATATAGACAATATAGTATGCTTATACAGGAATAATTAAATGTCCAGTAAAGGCTAGGAAACACATGCCTAGATGACAAGTTTGAAAGATAAGCTATCCTGCTGACTTCAAAAATGAACATGTTAGCAATATCACTATGCCACCAAAAACCAAATACCGTCTCTAGATTATAAATGAGAATATGTCATAAAAAATACCTGAGGTTATCCTATCATGCAACTCAATAGTGAGGTAAGATCTTGTAAGAAATGTGTGCCAATGAGAAAAGTTCCAAATGATGGAAAAGAAATTTATTAGGGATCTATGAAATTTTACCTATGAGGAAAAAAACGGAATTGTTATCCTTAAGTTTTAGAAGAAAAGGATGAATGATGTGGTGGAGAAATGATAAAAGTTTTAAAGTCTGTAAAAGGCTAGAACAGAAAATGAAGAATTTAAATTGTAATAGCGAAAATACTGTTTAGCAGGAAGAAACTTTCCACACATGAGGTTAATGAAGTATTGAAGTAGACTGAGTAAGAATATTATTGAGTCTTTGAGGCTGTTAAGGTTGTATTAAAACAAACATTTGTCAGCAGCTATGCAGGTATAGCACATGTGCCTTGGAGCAGGTATTAACTCAAGTATTTTGTAGCTGAATTATTTACAAAATAGATCATGGTTGATCATTTCAATAACGTACAGAGATGCTTTTAGAAGGGAAGACATTAACCTGTAAATGGAATCATGTTACAGTGTTTCCGTAGTTCCTAGCATAAATACACATGATTAGGGACCACAGCTTTCATGTTCTTTTCCTTCCCAGGTGTTTGCATCCCCAATGGATTTCATTTTGTGATGTTACCAAGTCAAGCACTCTAAGTACCCTTTCATATGGGTAGTTTTCTGTTCCTGTAATCACTCTTGTAGCTGTGCTACTACTAATTCAGCTTTTCTGAGAACTGATGAGAGACCTCAGACCAATCTCTCACCCTGACAAAATGGAATTCCTTTTTCTCTGTTTCTGCTGGAAATGTATCACCTGACACATCCTAATGATTCTAGGATTTCTATTTTCACAGTGATGGTTCAAAATTACTATGCAATGTATTAGTATATATTACATGCTTTTCTTCTACTGTCATATGATGATAATAGACTTTGTTGTTGTTGTTGTTCCAAAATCATGTAGTGTACTGCTGGGTACTGTCTCATTTATATTACTGAAGGCTTTGATGCAATTCAGTTCCTCTGTGGGATTATGCCAAATCTCTTCTCTATTGACAGTTTCTCCCAGCTCCTGCATATACTTTTGGGGTTACTCATTAAAGCTTTAATTCATTCTTAGAGGGTTTACCTGATGAAAATACACATGAGGAAATAAAAGGCTTTGGACTGCAGGCAAAAGAATTAAGAGGGGAGGCAGTAATCAAGGGCAGAGCATCTAATGACTGATCCTGGCAAACCGTGATGTTTCTGTGAAAGAGGAAGCCTGTGTCATATACCCTTTTGTGTGTTGTTTATTATTAAACTATGGGGTAGAGTTAGTAAAATGTTATTACTCTTCTATTGTAAAACAGGAATGTTTGGCTACAATGATATTAGCACAAGGCCATTCACCTTTCATTCAAAAATGCAGAGAGATCAATCCATTGACTCAGCAGCCCTAGATGGTGTTACGCTGCTGAGATGTGCTTTCAAAGCTGAGTTTTTTAGAGGAACATTGCCACTGGTGAGGTGTTGTCCTGAAGTAGAGGATATCTTTCATGAGCAGAGGAAAACCAGAGAAAAAGGATGATCCTGTAACTTGAGATGAGCTGTTAGGAGCATAGAACTGTTTAAGATCAAGGAACCATCTAGGCCAGTGATCTATCTCCAGAAGTGTTCATAAACTGATGCCCATGGAAGACTAAAGGAAAGGAAGGGAACAAAAAAGAAAAGAGTAGTAGGAAAAGCATGTATGAAACTTCTCAACACATACATCACCTAGCCACCAGTTACTGTCAAGTCAAGGGATTTTCCTGGTCCTGATGTGTTTTGTCTTTTTAGTAAACCTCAATGGATTTAGGCTTTTGTTTTCTAAGTACTTGTTCAGTCTCCCCTCGAACTCATGAGAATGCCTTACACCTACTGAATCTTTTGGTAGAGAGTTCGCAGGTCTTCTACCCAGTTTCTGGAGTTGCTTAATGGGAGATACCTTCTAAATCTTAAAACCGTTTTATAAGGTAATTGGGAAACATTTCTGATGGCTGCTACAGGAGGCATATATAACTTGGAAAACCTTAAAGAGATCAGTATTTTTTTGAAGGGTCTACAGTCTCACTGAGTTGTTTTGTTTTAAAACTGTGGAGCCACTGGAATTATACAAATGAGGTTTTAGAAGTGCTGTGCCTGTAAGTCCAAATGAAAGCAAGTCACTGCAGGTTTGTGTCCTTATGTCTCTTAAATTAGCATATAAAAAGTATGGTTGATCTTGGATTCCAGAATGTGGTTGTAAGGTTGACCCTATACTTAAAGAACAGGTTCACTAAGATATGTGCTGGCAGCTTTGGAAAAGAGGAACCTGGGATTTTTACATTTCCTAGGTTTCGAGCATTCACTGCTGTTTAGTTTGGGGCAGAAAGGTGGAGGGGTGGTTTTGGCTTGGTTTTGTTTTTTCTATTTTATTTTTTTTCTGAAAGAACTGGCATGTTTTACTGAGGCTTTATCTTTCTGGAGTTTGTTAATCGTAAAGTTGGCTGTCAGATTTTTGCTGAGACTCTGAGGATGGGATTATTTTAACAGCACTTACGGAAGACTAATATATGATTTGTGCTTTGTGTAAAAGGGAGACATTGTACAATGATTTATCTAATACTTAGAAATTTTAGTTGTAGAAGCAGAGAAAAGAAAGAAAGATGAAGCTATCAAAAACCTGGAAATATTTTGGAAATACTTGGAGCCAGTTCTGAACAGCGGAAAGCACGGATCAAGTCTCTTTGATGTTGCCAGACTTCATCACATAGTTAAGGAGAGTGCCTTTCCCCCTGACTGGTCTGACAGAGACATGCTGGTCAGTAGATTCTGCTTTCATAACGCATGGCATGCTTTGGGGTTTGTAATATTTAAGACCAATTTAGGAATGACAGGAATTTTAGGTTAGGCTCCTATGAAACAGAACCAGAGTAATTAGTATATTTGTGATCTTGAACAAAAATTTATTTCCTATGTATCCAATGAGTTTATTCAGCATGTATTCACAAAGAGTCCTGACTTGGAGTTTCTTGATATTGTAGGCCACAGCAGCAGGGGTTTAAAACAGTTTGAGGTATTAAATTTATTCAGCATCTTTGCATAGACCCAGTTTGGATCTCATTAGAGTCAGATATCAGCATGAAATAACACAAAAATTGTACTTTTGTCCTCATAGCAGCAGGTCTACTTACTGTGTCTCAGAACAGTCACATGAGAACAAATCAAAATGAATGCAAAATGCTTTTTGATACAGGATGTTCTGTTAGCATACTCAATACCACTTCTTTTCATCCATCCCAAAACACAGCTCTAGTTTATTATTCATTATAGTCGTCTGAATCAGGGCTATTACCGGGCACTGTTAGAGACAGTGAACCATTAGAAATTTTTTCCATCCTAGATTCACAAGTATAGTGAGGTAAAAGGATCCAGTATTTTTCAATCCACAATGCCAGCAGTAAAAAATATAAACTGCTAAACCAAAATAAAGCAACATGCCATAATTTAACCTACTGTATTTGTGGTCCATATTATTAGGGCTAAAGGACAGTCTACATCCTCCTAAAACTTATTTATAGTACATGAAATCCTGTATATAAACAATCTGCTGAGCTAGGAAGTACCCTTGATCCTGAAGGGATCAGAACCAAGCTTGGCTAAATCCACAGTGGTTTCTAAGGCCTTCACTAAGAATGCCTCAGTTGTGGACACATGTTGACTTGCTACTTACAACATTACTTATCGTTATACTCTTGAATTAATCTTAAAATATGAAGTGTGTTTTGGGAAAGAATTTTTTTAATCTTGTCTATCTTCCACATGATCATATCTTATAGGGGACTGTTGCTACTCATTAATATCCTGCAAGCAGCTATATTATAGCTGAAATAAAAGAAAAATGATCTGTCACTGAAATTGTTCCAGCAGATTGTAGTTGTAATTTCACATTGCAGAATTCTGAATTTCAGAATTCAGCAGAGCTGTAAAGAAGTAGGAACATTTTTAAGTTTTTAGAGAAACAGATGGGAAGAATATAAGTTGTGAAATCATAGGTGGCTAGAGTAAGTCTGTTCTATTGGACTTCCTAGAGAGTCTCTGAGTCCTAGCTTGGTGCATCTCCGAAGTTCAAAATATACAGAACTAAAACTCTTGTGGCAAACTGTTAGACATCCATAGAGAAATGATAAGAGTATTAATACAGAAGTTTATATACAGTAAGTAATCTCCACTTTCAGATTTCAGATATTTTGAAAGGAAAATAACATAATTAGTGGTTAGACTCAGAGAACTTTTGACAAGCACCTGTGTCTATCCTGAGAAGAGGAGAGAGCAAGCAAATTGAATCATAAAGCTGTAATTAAACTTTGCATGTGTCCCATTGATTAGAACCAGGTTGTGTTACTTGCAACTTTGTGAAAATTCTTGTTTGGTTTAAAAGATTGCGCATTCAGAACACTCCAGTACTTTCACTGCAATATTCACATGCTCTAGTGATCTTTGATAAGTAATACATGAATGGAAGATTTTTATATTAACCCATTTTTCAGAAGAGTATTGAACTGGAAAAACAAAAGTGCAAGAATATTAACTTTGAAAATTCTGTTTTCACATATACAACTTCTCTCCCAATAATTTCCTCTAGTCTTTAAATGTTATGAAAACTGATACTAGTATTCCATAACTAGTGATAACTAGTTAATTCCATAACTTGGGGTACTTGTTTTGAAGTGCCATAAAGAAGGTCTGAGTTGAAGAAAGCAGATGCTTAATACTTCTTAAGGTCCAGTTAATATATTTAGTGCTTAATGAGAGTTGTGCTTCCTCACCATGTTTCATTTTAGGAATCTTAAAACTGAGACATCCAGTGTTGATAGCCACCTGTTCAAGGCAAACTTCTTAATACAAGAGACTTCTACTTTCACAAAAGTGAAATAATCACTCAGAAAATGGCTGTTGACAGAAATTGTCTAAAAATTACAATAATTTCATCTTTTCCACAATGTCTAGGGTGTACAGGGGAAGAATATATCCATTAAAGCCACTGAAACATGAGTGTGGCATGTGGTCTCACGGTTTAGGTATTTGTACAAAAGCATTTCACATTTAAAATAGGGGTTGGTATTATTCTTTTTATTCCTCCCAAGCTTCATTGAAAACCACAGTAGACCACCTCAAGAACCTTGACTCTTTCCTTGTCAGATGTTTGCAGATACAGCATTCTCCCTTTGGGCATTCAGCTGGTATGCTGACATTCCTTTGCTTGCACAACTATGGAATTTAGAGTTCAGTTCTTGAGGTTTTCTTTATTTTAAATGGGCAACAGAGAGAAAGAAAATAATATGAGATGACATTGGTTGGTTGGGTTTATTTATTTATTTATTTTCCTTCTAGGGCAGGAGAATGGATAACATAGCAAATATGCTGCAGGTTGATCACCAGTAGAAAGATGCACATATGATATAAAAGAATTACTTTAAGTTACTTCTGTTCCTTCCCATCTGAAAAAAAACCCCTAAATTCTAGTTGCAAGAGAGCAGACCTTGAACAGTTACTGTTAAGATCTGTTAGGCTTTACAACAACTGAAGCAGTTGGGCAATACTCTGTCCATACTGATTGTGGCAGTCCAGGCAGGGTGGCAGTGCTTAGGCAAATAAAGATGTTAGGTGTAAAGACCTTGTTTTCTTAGAATAACTCTATGAAACATTTTGAATTAGTGGAGAAAAAAAATCCCTTGGGAATGTTTTAAGCAGTTGTGTGTCTGCTGGTTAGAGAGCTAATGACTCATATGGCTAAGTTACATGATACTTTTGTATGCAAACTTCATCCTTGGATTTTCTGTCCTAGCTTGCATTTGGCACTGCACTGTTTGAAAGCATTGCTTGTTTAATGTATGACTGCCTGGACTGGAGAAGACAGCATTGTAACTACTTGGAAAACACCAAGTTTATTAATGTGCCTTCATTATCAGAGAGCAAATCGACACAACCACCTGTAACTGAGGCAAGGATCCTTTGTGCTTTACCATGCTTCTTGTAGAGAATAACTAGTTATAGGCTAGAATTGCCTGTCCTTAATTTTGCACTCAAAAATTCACCTTGGACCATCACTCCATGTGTAATTTTCTGTGAATTAAATTGGGATTTTTGTCTTCAGCATTTAAAACCTCAAAAATGGGAATAGCTGAGCATTGGGTAAACAGAAAAAGGAAAATTTGAAGGATCATACAGGCATGAAATATCACAAGTATAAAAATTCCTTAAATAGCTTCTGATGACACCTTCTTGTGTCTGAAAAATCAGTATGCCTGCACAGAGCTACTGTGTATTGTTGCAAATCTGTGAACTACAAAAAAAAAAAAAAGATTATTAGTTCCATGCAAGATCAGTTTATTTTGTTCAGGGCAGACAAAAGCTTAAGTGGGCAGAAGAAACATAGGGCATGTACTAGTGGCAGGGAAAAAATGGACTTACTCCATCTCTATCAGTACTACTGAATGCTCATTTAAAGCATTCATAAAGCTACATTCTTACTATCTTGTTCCATTCAGAGTTATGTGGGATTTGCCTCCCTTAATACCAACCATTTAAAAGATTAGCATATAGTCTGGGGTGAGTAGTCAAAGCTTAAATAAAATTAATTTCTCACACCTATCTGTGCAATCCTCATTTTTTCCACTGTTTCTGAGGTTTTTTAATTTTTGTTCATTTTAGGTACAACCAGCGTCACAGATTACATCTTCAAAAAAAAAAGGGCAACCAGAAGAAATTCTGCCAGTGGTAGTTTTGTCACAGGGTATGTCCAATGGATTAAAGCACTGGTCTGTAGCTGTTCACTCTGTCATGCCATTCATTCATCTGACAGCACAAAACCTTGAAATTATCTGCACAGTAAGCTGAAGTTGTGATTTGATGTTGTGAGAGTAGTTTCCTTGGCGAATACATTGTGAAAGTCTCTGGAAACTGCAGTGATGATAACTAAGTTCTTTCGAAAATCATCTTTTCTATCTGTTCCTAGTCACAGTCAGTTTCAAGAGCTCTACAGTAATGACCATTGTTAGTCTTTTTTTAAGAAAAATTGTCTGAAGGTTGAACTGGTTAGTAATATAAATTTGCAGTTCTGAAGAAATCAATCTTAATTGATTCTGAAGAAATTGATCTTAAGCTCAATCATGACCCGGCAGTGTGTGCTTGCAGCCCGGAAAGCCAAGCATGTCCTGGGCTGCATCAAAAGCAGTGTGACCGGCAGGTGGAGGGAGGGAATTCTGCCCCTCTTCTCCGCTCTTGTGAGACCCCACCTAGAGTACTGCATCCAGCTCTGGGGGCCCCAGTACAAGAGAGACATGGGGCTGTTGGAGAGAGTCCAGAGGAGGGCCATGAAGCTGATCAGAGAGCTGAAGCACCTCTACTATGAGGACAGGCTGGGAGAGTTTGGGTTGTTCAGCCTGGAGAAAAGAAGGCTCTGGGGACATCTAATGGCAGCCTTCCAGTACCTGAAGGGGCCTACTGGAAAGATGGAGAGGGACTGTTTATCAGGGAGTGTAGGACAAGAGGTAATGGATTTCAGCTAAAAGAGGGTAGATTTAGATTAGATATTAGGAGAAAATTCTTTACTGTGAGGGTGGTGAGGTACTGGAACAGGTTGCCCAGAGAGGTTGAGGATGCCCCCTCCCTGGAAGTGTTCAAGGCCAGGTTGGACAGGGCTTTGGGCAACGTGGTCTAGTGGAGGGTGTCCCTACCCATGGCAGGGGGGTTGGAACTAGATGGTCTTTGAGGTCCCTTCCAACCCAAACCATTCTGTGATTCTATGATTAATGTTTTATCTCTTACTACAACAGAGGAAGAAGCTTCTTTTTTGGCTACTTCTGTAGACATGAGGTATTACAATGACTTGCTGAGTCAGATTCCTGAAGAATGCTTTTCTGTACCCTTAATGCTGAACTGCATGTTGGAACAGGTGGGAATATTCTTGTAATTCCTGTGGCTAATTTGGCTTAGACCTGGTATAATGAATTGGTCAAAGATCAGTAAATACATCTGTTTCAGCCTCAAATCAGAAACTGTCCATGAAGGCACTGACCAAGGAGGTTCAATACAAAGGAATCACAACACAAAAGTGACTTGTTTGGTTTTCTTTTGTATTGTGCACTTACCCTATATAGCGTTATTCCAAAATTATTTTTTCAATGCTACAGATCCAATACAATCAAATGAGAAAAAAGGTGTGATTTGTTAGCTAAGTCAATAACAAGTTTTCATGACCTGCAACCATGTTACTGATACTGAATTTTTACTAGTTTACTCAGTACAAAGGTCTTGGACCTAACATAGAAGTGGCATATATCAATGCTAGTGCTAGACAGATCTAACATCTGTTGAGTTCAGGTACAATCTATGAGATAGCAAAGACCCACAGTATGATTTGGAAGTCCTCCTTTTTTGGAAATAAAATTTTAGGACAACCTTATTTTTTTTTACTTTTTGCAATTTAGTCTGAAAATGGACTCAGGCAAAAATACTCAAAATAAGGTCCAAGACCTGATACAGGATCAATTTTTAATTATCTGTGTTCATTAACAATTCTTAACATTTCAAGTTGGAAATATTTTTCTTCTCATCCTTCCAAAAGTGAATAACAGGAGAAAACATTTAATTCTACTGCTTGTAGAAAAAAATTATGGTTTTCTTTCCTGACAAAATGTATGGATGTGTGTTTAGCTTATAGCAGGATCTGCTTGGTAGTCTTAATGAAGCTAAGCAGTAGTCATATTGTAATGAAAGCTAACATATATCATGTTTGCCAGGTTATTGCAAGTGAAGAAGACCTCACACCACCTAGTCTGGTGGTGCCAGAACCCCGGGCAGATGGGCTACATCATACCATTGCAGATCATATAGCCTCTGTCCTTCCTTCTCTTTCACTTTCTGAGAGTGAAAAAAAGGTTTGTGTTGTCTTTTGTTAATTTTCTAAAATGACAAATAAATCTGATTATTGGGGTTTAATACATCTTTCTTTTTTAACAGAATCTATATGACTACTTTTCTCCAAAATACAGTGAAAAAAAGACTGTCACCCCCAAGTACCCTCTCTTATTTAACTACCATGATACCCTGGCTCAGCGGTTGCACCTGCTGAAGGTATAGTGCTACCTATCATATATAAACAGTCCACAGGCAATGAATACTCAATGCACTAGGAAGGATGGAGTGATGTTTTTACAAAGCAGACCAGTATAGCCTAGATTTTTCCTACTGAGGTAGACACACTAACATGTTTAGTCTGCTTAAGAAGCAAAGAGTTACTGCTACTGACAGAAGACACATCACAAACGTAGAGCGTTAAATTGATTCCAGTGATCTGTTTGCATTATTAATAAGAATGTATAGCCTTTAGCATAGATGAGAGATATTACAGAACTCTGTTGATTTACTGTAGTCAAACACTGATGAAACTGTGTAAAATGAGTCACTAACTTGATCACAGTGACTTAGCATGTGGACTAGATTAAATACTAAGACGTAGAGAAGTATAAGAAAAGATACAGAGTTTGTTAGTGAGCACAAGAAGTGTGCTCAGGTTGGCTAAATAGTTGGAGCATAGTGTCTATCCAAGACATTGCCAAATTCTAACAAAGGCAGAAAGGTTCAGAGGCTGCAAGGTTTGGGATTATTTCAAAGTAACAGTCCCTTGACTTTCTGAACCAAAAAACCACAGTGAATTCCTCAAGTTTTTCCAAGCCAGGGTGTAGTTTTACCATTAAACTCTGAAAAGGCTCTGAAGGCAGTACAAGTGATAATACAGTTCTAGATTTCACAGCTAAGGTATGTCTTCCTGGCTTCATGAACTATAAATGGTCTGTGGAATACTTTGACAACCATTGATTAAAATGGTATTCAGAAACAAATTGAGCTGGACACATTGGAGGTACTTAAACAGAAGGCAGGACTGAGTAATCACCGAGACGCTCTTAGCAGGCTTATGCTTGATGTATATGATGTACTTGCTGCAGAGGAAATTCAGGATATAGCACAATGTTTGAGGAGTGGATAGAGGAAAATTATTTGATAGATCAGAAGCAACAATGCAAGAAAAAAAGTTCTCTAAGTGCTTAATACTAAAATGTGCAAAGCTGAAAGATACCGGTAGGTCTCAAAAGAGAAATCCTTAAATGCATAGGGATGCTGCTGTCACAGACTGATCAATGAGTTTACAGACTTCCTTACTACGAGAAGTAGTACAGACCAACTGAAAGATACGTGGAAAGTACTTGCTACCTGTCTGAATAGACCAGTACATATTTCTATATTCCAGAATTTTTGAGTCTAGCTAGCACAGGCAAAAATCATCTCACAAGGGCCTGTTGTTATGCCGTCAGTTATTCTCTTATGTATCTCATTTTTTCTGCCTATTTTAGGCAGTTAATCTGACAACATGATTCAGCGACACACTGTAAGCACATGCTCAAATTTAAGTTTATGTCCAACTGACTTAAGCACATGCTTACATCTTTTGCTATAAAAAGACTTCTTTATCCAAACACAATTTTTAGAAATCCGCTGGTGTGAAAGTTTACTTTAACTCTGGTGCTTTGGTTTTTGTTCCAGGTCCAGGAGAACTTAAATCCAGAAAAGATTGAACATGAAATGATGGATAAACTGCCTCTTACAGAACTTGTCCGTTTCACCCTTCCTTCAACTGAAAACAACACTAAACATTTGGCCAGAGTTCACGAGCTCATGCATTATTGTACCAGTGGTAAACTGATTTTCATTGATAAAACTTCCATTTTTTTCTTATGGTTGATGATCCTATTAAATAGCAGGAATTTTGGGACAAGCTTTTTCAGGTGCCTAAAACCTTTGCAGTTTTCACATTCTTGTTTATACCTTAGCCTACTATACAAGTTAGGGCTGACTTTAGACTTCAGTTTCAAGGTTAATGTGCAAGTCTAAATGAGTATTAAATATTGCGTGACTAAGAGCTGGAAGTATGTTAGAACTCATTTATTTATTTATATTCACAAACATTCAAGTAATTACTAAATCTGAGAAAGAAAAATAAAATAGAAGTATGCATTGCTATTTTGATCCTAGGATGTAGAATGCATTTTGGGCAACACTGACATAAACTGTATGTTTATTTACCAGCACCTCTTTGGCTGAGGAACACATGTATCTTAGGTAGATTTTTATTGGACAATAAATGGTTTTCAGAATGTATTCTGTGTAAGCTGGTGTTAATAATGAAGTGTCTTCTATAATAGTCCCTTTATCGAACCAAGAATACATTCACTTCTTGAACTATAATCACTTCTGCAGATACCTTTTCTTGGAGTGTGCATGCCACCATGACGTACACTGTGAAACAATCCCAAAGACTGCATAAATACTCTTAGGTAGTTTTGAAAGTTTACTCTGGACTACTAAGAAATATAAACATCCAAATCCCTTTGGTTACCTTTATGCCATCATATAAGGCACAGGATTTGAAGGTACTTTCCAAGCTATGTAGTCCTGAAATCCCTTGTGTTGGATTGATTTACACTCGCTGGATTGTCTCTAGTTGTTGGTATGTTCACTTTGGACATTAAGCTATTAAGGTATTCTGTATTACTGCAGCATTCCAGCTGGTGGGTATCAAATTTGATGGTCTTCACTGGACCATACTATACTGCCAGACTCTCCCAACTTAGCTGGTAATGTCTTCACTTTTATCAAGAAGATGATTGATTTGAACAAGAGATAAGATATCCAACAATTTCATGATGTGAGACATGCTTGGGTGTTTAACTCCTGTAAAGAGAAAATATTTCAAACTGAAGATGCTCTTTGTATGATTTGGGCACTGAACTACCTGTCTTAAATTTCATTCCTTCTCATGATTATCATTGTTATAGGGATACCAATGCATACAACCATAAATAGGATTTATTCTTGCCTTTGCACCTTGCGTACTTCTGTGTAAATGATGTGTAAAATTTTGTCTGAAGAGAAAAAAACACTTGATGCTTGGTTTGAGAAGCTACAGATAATAAAAAAAATTTATGATAATGGAAGCCTTTTCATGAACTGAAAATAACTAGTTGTTAACTAGTTTGATAAAGTCTACTCAGTATTTTAAAATCAACATCATTTATATAAAGTTAATGAGCCAGGAGGTATTCAGATGTAGGAAGCAGTTCATTTAAGATGGATTAGTAGGCATATCATTTTGCAATTTGGAAGCATTCAACTTTGAATGCAGTGTAAAACGTAGCTCACATAATTTGATCCAATACCATTAAGGAAATTGTTGTTGGCTTTTGCAGAGTTGCCAAGAGCAATATACTTACATAGCCTTCTATTTATCTTCTGCCGAGCCGTAAGGACGTTTTCAGTTAATGATTGTAATTCTTTTATAGAACTTCTGAGTTGGGCTGAAGTAGAAAGAGCCTTCAGAGTGTTTACTTTTGAAAGCGTGAGGCTGACTGGGCTGAGTGATTCTGGTATCCTGGAGAGCTCTGGATCTATGATTGGAGGTGATTCTGAAGTGTCTTACATCCCTTGGGATAATCCAGCCAGGTTTGCAAGACAGATGAGACAACACTTCCTTATGGAAAAGAAGCTTAATGGGAAATCTCGAAGAGGCTCTGGTAAAAACCTCTCTGTTTACATTAGTCCTGAAGAATTTGAATCCGCTATTTATTTTACCATATCATTTACTATTGCAGTGTTGTGATTTTTCTTCCTTGCACAAATCACTGAATTTTCAAGTACTGTATAGTCTGTACATTGATTATCTATGTAGGAATACTAGATAAAGACAAAAGCTAGCTGTTCTGTATGACAACATTAACGGTTTATTTAAGCAACTCTTTAAAATTACATATGAGAAAAGTACGGACTAGAAAACAGTTTTATTGCTTGTGACATCAAATATATTTTATAGATACAAAATAGTGAAGATATGCTTAAATACCTTTCTGAATACAGGCTCTTCTGAGTTATAATGGCAGTTGAGTCTTTACAAAGTCAGTAGCAACCACAGAGTGAAATCAGATGTGATGTATGAGGTTAATGAGATGATTACTAGTGAAGGAGTATTAGGAAATGCAAAGAATATGTAACTTACACATGAGGACTCTAGAAGGTGATCTAAACAGTTGAAAATTAAAGGTGTGCTATATGTTGTGATTACAAATGCATACATACCTTTTCCTTTTAAATTTTTTTCTTTCAGACTTCTCTCTTCTTTCACATGCATGTTAATCCAGCATAGAGTTTTGACATTCAAAATTTTGGGCCAAACTCAGAAGTAATGGGGAAAGAGGAACATATCTATTAGGTGTTGAAGAAAGTGAGACCAATGAAAATAAATCAGAATAAGGCTAGCATGGTAGAACTGATGTTGTGAAGTAGAAGTTTAAACATCCGGTTTTCATAGTCACATTACACTCTATATTTGGCCAGAAATATGTGAAAACCCTCAAGTTAAAATCATAAAAAATGTCTGAGCTATGTTTCAACTTCATCAGCTTCTTTTCATTTCCAGTGTGTGCAATTAGTATATCTTTAGCAGGTTAGTATGTGGCATTTGAGCCATTGTAACTATCTCATTCATATTAGAATGGGAACATATTAGAGAGCAGAAATGGAGAGAGAGAAGACCTCTTGTAGACAATGAAGAGTGAATTTTCTAGAAGTTCTACGTTTTCTCCTGCAGATTCTAACATAATGAAAATTTAGGAGCAGCGTTGGCCAAGAAGCAACGTTTAAAACAAGTGATTATTTTTCTGGATGCAAGAAAAGTAGAAATTAGGTCAGTTTAAGTTGCTGTACCTTTAGGTTTATGATGTTGCCCCATGCTTTCCTAATATAGATGTCTAACCAACCAGCCTAGACATGGGATCCTTTCCTTAGAAGGTTAGAGCAGACAAAAATGAATCCTGCTTATCTGCCTGTCTTCTGAATTTTGGGAACCTTTTTTGTGTGTTAGTTTATTTTACTTTTGTGTTAGTCACAATACTAAGTATTGCAGTTACAAACGTAGCCACCAACTTTTCAACTTCTGCAGCACAAAATCAAATACCAGGAAGAGAAAACATTTGCTTTCAGGTTTCTTAAATCTTCTAAAGGCAGTCAGTAAACAGGTCTAATTTTCTAGAGAAGCAGAGCCTAAAAATCTATGTCTGGAAGCTGAGCTGCTTATGAGCAACTTCTGAACAAATACTTTCTGAAGTATTTTCTCCCAGGAAGAGTATTTTTCTTTTATGTGTGAATTTTGATCAAATATTAGTGACCTCTGCTATAACTCAGGACATAAAGAATTCTGTTAAAAGGGAATTATTTTTAAAAAATATGAGAATATAGAAGAAAAAGTCTCCATGTGATTCTGTTTCTATCAGGTGCCCACTGTAACAATGGAATGACTGCTCAGATCGTCAGCAGAATACTATGTTAGGAGCTCTCCAAATCCAATGAATTTAAATTTTAAAATTTGCATTCTTCAAAAATATGTGAAAATATCAAAATAATTGATTTTGCCTTCTTTTTTCATGTCATCTCTGCAAAGGAATGCTTGTTATTGTTTCTCAGATAGTACGCAGATAAGTGGTTCTTCATGTATGAATCTGGAGGACACTTCCTAGGGTATTTTTAATGTTTTGACCATGCAAAGCCAGCATAGGACAGATAAAGATAATTATTTGAGTGGGTCTTATAAATAACTTCTCTCTCTCTTTCTCTCTCTCTCTCTTTCTCTCTCTCTCTCTTTCTCTCTCTCTCTCTTTCTCTCTCTCTCTCTTTCTCTCTCTCTCTC
>VXBL01007713.1:856923-940348 GCA_013400195.1 Aramus guarauna
TTCACAGTTGTTGTCCCTGAATTTTAAAGTGGTCTTTTAGGAAAGAAGTGTGGCAGAGCTGGTTATGTACTTATTGGACTAGTATCATAAAAGAAAGCTTCAACTTGATGGCAATCTCATCAGGGAGGCTAAGGAAATTGCATCATTCCAACCTTAGTGTTTAGGGCTGAAATTTCTGGAACACTTCTTAAAATTCTGCTTTCAATTTCCAGGACATACAGAAACAAATTGCAAAGACGGAAGAGATGGTCTGGCTGATCCTGTTTTGAACAAAGAATTGGATCTTCCTATTTCTGATATGGCAAGTGTGAAGAATGGAATAAACTGTGCTCTGTAGCATGAGACAACAGAAGACACTGTTCAATGCCAGGACATGTTACTGGGGTTTCCTTTGCAATGCTGCATGCAAATGTTAATTTTGTGATGTTTGGCAAATAATGCCATAACCTTTAAGCACTATGAAATCACTTTCTTTGAATTCTAAGATGATGGGTCTTGGTGAAGCTACTAATGACAATTCTATGCTGATTTCCCTAAACACCAGGGATCAAATACTAGCATGAGAGTTTGAGAGAAATTGCCAAACTGTGTCTCACTAATAAGCTGTGTAGTTTGGCATCTTCAGAAACACCTGCTTGCCATACAGCTCTGGATAAATATAGCAATTTTAAAATTACTTCATGGGACATGTTTAAATATTCATAATTGCTTACAGAACTCAAAAGACATATAACCTAGTAATAAAAATATTTAGATTATGTTTGCCATAAAACAGCCAAGACCAAAAGCCTTTGGGAGTAATTGTTTTTTATTAAATAGTGCCATACGGGTCTACACATGTGCAGCATTATGCAATTAACTGTGATGCAACGTGGGATGCTGTCTATTAAGTCAACAAGATTGCAGTTAATTTAATACAACTGACACTGAAATGTTGATATTCATTATTTTGTTTTGGTGTATTTTGAGGTGAGTCTGGAAAATTATAGCCTAGGACTAAACTTAGAAGAAATAAAAAAGACACAGAGGCGTTGTTTGACGGACTGGAGTTTCACTGAGCATTTCCAACCCCATGTTCTTCCTCAGGTATCTGTGAACTGACAATCTTACACATACAGTCACACCTCAAAATGCTGTACAAAGAATTAGTAGCAGGGTACAGGGTATTTCCTTGTCAGATAATTGATTCAGTTTTATCCCTTTTACATTTTTACCAATAGCTGTTGTTCTTTAGATGCTTTTCAGTTTCTTGTGTGAAATTTAGTTTGTAATGGGTTTTTATTTCCTGGTTTGGCCACACTGCAGCTGGTAGTGAATCTTTTAACTAAACACGTGATGGAGACACAATCTTACCCTTAGGGATGATCCTCCCTGGCAGTTAGGGGATTCATTAGCTCAGTGTATGTTAAAGCATACTTTGCAAATACTGATGCAGTATATGTTTCATGGGCAAATAGAAAAATTTGTTGTAATGGTACTTCACCCTTTCAGTGCTACGAGCTTAATTTGTAGAAATCTTGCAAGCTAAAGACTTAACTTCGTCTTGCAGAAAGACAGAATGACAAATGTGAAAGATAAATTCAAGCGTAGATGGCTTCAGTTGGTAGGCATTCTTTTGGGAGGAGTGGATTATTGGTTCCTGTGCTGCCTTGAGCTTCATATGCTGCAATTCTTATTTGATCCTGATACGTGCTATACGTGAGTGAAGGAAAGGCTGCTTGTGCTTTTTCAGCACTGCTTTAGCATCTTTAGCAACTTTAAAGTCTGACCATGTATTTCAGTACATGGGGAATTCCTAGTAATGTAAATGGCTAATATGCAACGTAAATGGCTAATGCTAACTGACCTGTCAATAATTAGTGAATTTAGTCAAAAGATACTGATGGAGAATAACTGCAACAGAAAATAACATTTTATTGCAACAGAAATTAACTTTTTGTAAAAATATTTCCTTGTACTATGTCACATCTGAACCTAATTTTTACGCCAGCTGATATTAAGCTTTTCATGTTTAAAGAGAGTATTTTTTGATATGGAATTATTTCAGTTTTACTTCAGTTGCATAGTTCTGTAAAAATAGTACTTTAAAAGAAGGCTTTCTTCTAGCTATAACTGTAAAATAAGTTTCAGCTGCCAGACAATTTAAACCTTGAAAATGATGGGTCAATACACATCAGAGTGAAATAATGTAGAACACAGTAAATCTCAGAGATGTGCAGGTCGTAGTATAGCAAATCGAATACCAAATGAACTTAACTGAGCTTAAAAAAGGAAGTAAATTTGTTTTATTTTTACCTAGTATATGATAATTCTGCTTTTACTTACTATTTTATTTGAAAAACTTATTAAATTTATTTAAATTTATTTGTTTATTACTTAGTGGAACTTTTTAATTTATGGCCATTCTCAGACAGTGACACATAGTGACTGCCTCTTCTCAATAAGAATAGCGGTAGAGTTTCAATTTCCATCTTTCCATCTGGACACTTCAGATTCCTGGAATACAAATGCTTTGCATACATCTTGTAGGAGAGTGCAGTTCTGAAGCACCTTTTGCTAAAATCTGTGCTGTGTAGCATCTGTACATATGCTACTGTCTGCAGAGAGGATGTACCTTTATTTCTTTCCTTTTCAGGTTCTTCATACTGCATCCCAAGAATATAGATGTATTGATTCATTTCATCATACCGGAGATAACTCTTTGCTAATGGTTCTTCACAATCCTATGAATCAGTATCGTTTGTGCCAAGAGACTTGGGATATTGCACTGCACTCTAATGTTGGATTCAGGTAACTGATTTTGTCTTTCATGTCTCATTCACAGTCATTTTCTATTAAACCTGCATGGCTATGCTTAGGGCAAAGCTTTGAAATTAAAGGTTACCATGATGAAACAACACATTTATAAGAACGCAAGTCATGCAGGTGGAAAAGAGTGCTAAATCGAAAGAATTCTGTTGAGACAAAGATTTTCCAATTGAGGAGAACCATGTATTAACTGTATGTGACTCCTTATCACAAACTATAAAAATATATGTAATGCACACATACACGCAAAGTCATATTAGGGATATCCACATCAAGAAAATTATGTTGAGGACACTTCACGTGAGGGAGATTAAAAAGAAAATTCTGTATAAGAATATAATTATCAGGTTTTTCAACTATGTATACATAAATTGGGTGAGTGTCACTGGGAAAATTTTTTGAGAAAAGCTAGAAGCCCTTTATTAATATTAGACTATTTTTTTTCCCAGAATACCACAGTCGTCTTAATTCCTTGACACTATTTGCTTACCAATTAGAGGTATGCAAATGGTTGACATGTCCACTGTTAGAGCTTTTGTCAGTCTGCCTATTCATTTTGGAATCCATTTTTGCACTGAAACAGCGATATAAATGATGATGGGATCCAACTGCTATTCCAAATAATTGACCGAAAATAGAATATGTGTCCATGTACTGATACGCAGAGAAGCTACAATGCCATGGAGAGGCAGCTGAGCTATCTTTAACCATGTCACTCTGGTGCTCTATGGATTAATTAGATTTGATTTACCAAATAGAATTTCAAGCAAATTATCCAACAGACAAATTTGTTTGCAGGAATCCCTTTCTAAGTGCAGTGCCTCATTTATCAGAATATGGGAATCTTTTAATAGAAACTTCTGTTGGTAGCTATATATTTTAACAGATTTGAATGCTAAATAGGCTAAGTATGCCTTCCTGAAGACATATACTGTATTTCGTATCTTTGGTATCAGTCCAGGAACTCTGTGTGAGTCCATCTCAGCTTTCTAGGCACTTAAATTATTTGCCGTGAAAAGAGGCTGTCATGATTATCAGTGACCGGGACCAGAGGCAGAAGAGATTAACCAGCAGAAATACAAAGTTCCTTGGAGAAAATGCTGGCTGTTTTGTGGTTGTTGGGCAAATCTACTAAATGTCTGGTCAGTCAATTTTTTTTGCAGGCATATGATAGCCGAAATCTTCCCCAAATGATACTGAAAGATGGTATGTTCAAGTAAATCTGTGTCTTGCATTCAGATAGACCCAGGCAGAGTGTCAGTGGTCTCAAAGTCTGTTACACACAAGTCTATTGGAGCCCCGAGCTCTTTACTTTGCCAGCTATTCTTACCTTTCTTTGGGGCACTGGACATTAAAAGCCTGATTCAAGTTACTTAATCATAAACAGCTGGTGCCAGTTTAGCTGCCTGATGTATCTGAGACGTCTGCATAGGGCTGACACATACGACATGAGACCCATAGGAGATCCATACTCTTCTAGAACAGACACTGGAGACCACATCGCATAACCTAGTACATCTAACGTGTCGCTTGGTGTTTACATACAATGAGTAACACCTCATCCCAATGGCATAGTGTTGTTGTGTTGTCTGTAGGAGCAGATAGTGAGGAACCAGACCTCCTCAGGAAGTATTTCTCCTTGAAACAACAACTCTTCATCTATGGGGTCCTAGAACAATTTGGCTGCTCACCTTGAAAGGGCATTAAAGTAGTCAATTCAAGGCCAGTTGAAAAATGGGAAGAGCTCCTGATACCTGCAAAACAAAAGTTGCTAATTCTGCATCCAAAAAAGGAATAAAGCATGTTCTCTGGTAAATGCATTATAGTTCAGTTGAAGATGGAATAGCTAACACTTCCTCCTTCTTACTCTTCCACATACATAGGCTTTAGACATTAAAGATAGCTTCTGCTTGGGGCATGCCATCTTTGCTCAAAGACATTTCATCTGGTTCTGTTTCAAAGCAGCAAGGAGTTCCTAAAGAAACTGGCGTGAAAGCTAGCAAGAAGGTTTGGCTTTACTCTTATTTCATAGAAATTTCAGCATCACTGCTATGTATGCTACTTAGTATCTTTGAAGAGCTACATACTCTCATTTGGTTCTGTTATGTGGCCTTTTCTCTGCAAAATAATCAGCACAATTTCTGACCTTATTCAACCTTTTTGCTAAAGATCATGTCAGATTTCCAAAGTATCATAAATATTTGCTGGTGTGTATTTCCAAGCAACATAACACTTCTGTGGAAGACAGTCTTTAAATACCTGGAGTGCTTCAAACTGTTGCCTGCATTAGCTTCCAGATCCTGCTGAGTTGCCAGAAACAGGCACAAACTTATCAATTAAGCAGTAGTATTACTGGGTTTTACCTTTGTATGAAATAACTGGCTCCTGATGAGTTTAGTAACAATTTGGTTTCCTTTTATTAAAATTACTGTCATTCTAATTTTGGGGATATATTTAAGAGTCATACTTTCACCACAGAAGAGTTACAAATACACAACAGATGCTGTGCCTGACTGTGTCTCTGTTAGGAGTTCTCTACCTGTGTTTACTTGTTACTTCTTTTTTGTGACATCTTACAGACCACAGACCCTCTTTGCAGGGTTGTTCCATATTTGCTGTCTGGTATATACTTCCGTTGCCTGCTAATCAGTTGGTTACAGTGGGTCCTGTTACAGCAAATTCTCATGCAAGGGGGAAATTAAATTCATTACGTTGCAGCAACTTTTGCTTCTGGAGATCCCAGCTACCCTTCCTTCTTCTCTATGGATTTCAGGTCCCATAGTTCATGTAGAACATTCAAAAATTCAGGAATTGTGCTGTTCAAAGGGTAGCAGCAGGAGGTTGAGTGTGAAATCCAATGGATGCTACTGACTAAGGGGACCCAAAGGCATAAGCATATGTACCTGCAGTGATACATGTGTATAAAACATTTCAAGTCTGGCTGGGATAAGTGGCTACTCTATCAGGAAGCCAAATTCAGACATTATCAAAACTATTCTTTTGCGCAAAGTTAATCTTAATGACATTCGTTTACTGTTTCATAGTAAACACATTACACAAGTTACTGGAAAAGAATAATCCTTTCTGAGAAATGATTCTGAGTCAGGCATTGGCAGTAGTGGCATCAGAATACATATTAATAGAATGTGTATTTTTGACTTTGAATGACTGTTTCATTGCTCTAAAATATTTTCCAGGCGAATAATCTTGTTTTTATTTATAACGTATATTCATCTTCAAGTTATTCCAGTACTAGCAACTCTAGGTTCCACCCTAGTTTTGCCTTTTGTTTTCAACACCTTTGTTTTTATAGCTTGTACACTTTTCTTAAGATACAAGCAGAGTCACCTTATCCCTACTGAGTATATGATCAACAGTTTCTCCAGGCAAGTTTCCCAAAGCAGGCTCCATCTACAATGCAGGAGCTGGGAGAGACGTACGTATCTTTAAGCTGTACATGAACTGTATACATCTCCAGTCTGTGCAGATAGCCTACATATTAATTATCTTGGACATGCAATGTAACACTGTAGTAAGAACTTTTAAACTGTCATGAGATCAATAACTGGTTGTGCCACCTACATCTTCACAACCAAAAACTGTAATGCATACAGAGCTTTTGAAAGCAGTTGAATTATCTTGAATTTATAAATGCAAAACATTGTGAAGGCACAATGACTGAATCTCATGCATTCTTTAAAAGCCCTGTTTAGTTTTGCATACATGAAGAATTTTACTTTAAAGAATTATGGCAACACTCCAAACAAGGGATTGAGTGGCAACTGCATATAAGACCTCCAGGCTTCATCCTACCTTGGTAGCAGTTATTCACAAGGAACTATTTTAGCAGTCATTTCAGGCACCTTTGGAAGATGAGACAATGCAACTACCGATACCAGCTGCAAACTCTGGATCATTTGTCTCTCAGTGCTCACTTCAACTGTTAATTGTGAATATTCTTCATGTATGCCAGGCTACAGTGCACTGGTTCTCTAATCTGGATTTGGATGACAATTTCCAAACACCTTTCTTGTCACACCAAAGAAAAAGAGCTAGAAATTAAATAGAATAACACCTCCTCAGCTGTTGAACAAACAAATGAAGTGTATTCTAGAAGACAATATAAATCAAGAGCAACTAAGAAAATAAGTTATCCTGGTGGTAAGACAGTGAGGAGGAGAATTAGTCTCAACCTTTCTTAAACTGAATGTCTCTATGTTTTCTGACTTTCTGGATTTTCTTTGAGGTCAATCATTCTTTGGAAGACAAGACTCTGCAGAAAAGAGGACTGAAATCCCAAATGTAAGATGTATTAAGCAAGTACCAGTCAGGCAAAAGTACCAGCTCCTCTAGCCTTCTCTCAAAGGTTATAGAATAATATTTGTATAAGAAACTGAGAAGCCAAGTGATCTTGTCTGACATGAAATCATAGTAGTAAAAACTGTATTATGGTAAATAGAGGAATGTTGTGCTTTTCAGGAACTATCTCGAGCTGGTGGCCAAGTCAGTTGAAGACTGGGTAAAAGAGGAAGAAGTTAAATACCAAGAAGAGAAGATGGCTCAGGAAATAGAGTCTCTTAAACTGGAAAAAGCCATGGCAGAAGGACCTTTTGAATTGTCTGCATGTGCTTTCAAAAAAACTGGCTTCCCTAAGAAAACCAAAAGTAGGTATCTTCTTTTTTTATCCTAGGAAATTCATTTTTCCTGTTGAGTGCTGAGAACCAGAGTTGTTCAGAGCAGAATTGCATACATTTTTTCATAGGGTAACCTTGTTTTGTCGTCTATATAGACAGAAATATGTTTTGAAATGAATTAAATACACATACTCAAATATTCTGAAAACTGAGACCTTTAATGTAAATTTATATTTACAATAGCTGTGCTTATTTAAGGGAGTTACTTTGAGGATTGCATACAAATACGAATCTCTGTTTAGATGACTGAACAAATGAAGAGATGAGCAGTAGTTAAAGTTGGTAACATGCTTCAGGAAAATTCCTTTTTAAAAGGGCAGGATAAAAGCTGGAAGTCAGAAGCTGTGGGCTAGAAGCTAAAACTGGAAGTTGGAATTGACTAGACTGCAGAGCAATCTTTAATTGCAAGCAACATTTTGGATAGTGAAAATTGTAAGCAGTTCATACAGTAGCCATTGAGCAGGCAACAAAATCTGAAAACTCCTTTGACAAAAGAGAATTTTGTCCAAATTGTCTATTTGTGTATTTAAATAGTATTAACAATGATTTGTTGATGTTTAGCCTTTGCTTTCTTCACCTTTGAGAATGCACTTTGAAACCTTCTAGTACTAGCAATTAGTGTTTACGAAAATATGAATGTTATTCCTCAAACCAATTAACGTATCTGCTTATAGTTTGGAAACCAAAAGGACAGTTATGACTCCTAAATCATAATTTGTACCTATCTAGCTGTCACAGGAGCTAGATTGAGTCTTGCCTATCTGGTACCTCATGACAGGTATGATTCACAGAAAAGCTCGCTTACTGAAGGAAGATAATCACCTCTATCTGGGACGTGCAGATGAGCAACAGTGTCTTTAGGTGATTTCAATTTCACTGGCACTGTTGTAACCTACACTGCGATTTTTACTTTTTAATACAAAGTAATTTAAGTAGAAGTTTCTGATAGTGTACTTCAACTTATCTTTTCTAGTAGGTAAATATTTGGTATCCAAGCATGATATAAAACCACAGACCTAGAGAGATACTCTTTTAATGAGTCATAGATGCTATAAAGGCCTAATAGTAAACAGAGGATATGGTGTTTCCTTAGTGAAGGTTTGAAGGTTCAGACAGCAATTTATTGACTTTTTATGTCTTGAAAGGCTGTAATGTCTATGACCCTGGTATTGAGCTTATTCTGGCGTTAAAGCTGGGTTAAAGCATTGGAGCTGAATTCTGGAACTGTAGTAGTAGCAAAAATAACAAGTCCTGCTTACTATTTATTCAGCGTTGTTCATCTGCATTAAAAAAAAACCCCTTGTTGCAGAAGCAAATCTTTCAAGAAGCAGAGAGTCAGTCTTTAAATGTGTTCATATATTGTTTAGTATATTTGGTCCTATATATATATATGTAGTTGTCAGATAAGTTTCTTCTAACCTGAACAGACTTTCTATTTTAGCTCTAAAAATATTTAACATTTTCTTTATTCTAGTTTTATACTTTTACTATTTTCAAGTATATGTTTTTATTTACTTGCACTTCTTTTATTTTTCCTTTTTTTAAAATTCATGTTCAATTTTCCTATATTTATAACGTTATTTATTCCCCTTTCATTTCTCAAAGGCAGCACATCAGGACCTGACAGCATAACAGAGACCATTCCAGAATCTCAATACAACAATGAAAAAAGTCCTTTTATCAGAGAAGGTTCTCTAAAGGTGAGGCAAAAATATGTATGTTTCTAAAATGGACTAAATAACATGGCTTTCTCAGGAAGGTAAACCTTCATTCTTATATAGGCCTCACTCAGTCCTCTTAGTTTTTCTGCTCTTGGCTATTTTTTGTATACTTTATTTCTTGTTTTCTTTAATTTATTCCTTATTGATCCGGTTATGTTATTTTCTTAAGGGAAAACTGTTTGGAGTTAGGCTAGACATTCCAAAAGTAATTCATAATTGGAGTGCTAGGAAATGAGAGTTATGGATAAGATCCTATTTGTTGAAGTTACCTGGTTATAAGGCTGTGAAAACATAAGATCTAGATTCATGGAAGTGCTTATGTACCCAACTCCTACTTTCACTATCTACATCTCTTTGAAATTAAGGAATGTAAATATGGTACCTCAGAGTTCTCTTACGACAGAGAATCTGTACTGATGTTGGAATGTAGATATGAAATGGTGTTAACCAATTCCTGGGTACTCAACTTGAGCTGTCATGGCTCAAGTTAGGCTAATGACTAACTTGAAACTGTGAGTGCTTACCATTTCTTCCACAGAAATGCTTGTGCTTTGGTTTGCTTAGAATATAAAATGCTACAAAGCCCTAAATACTCTGGAAAATCTCTGATGTCTTCTTGATACAAGTTGGTAATTCTGACATTGATACCTCATTCCTCTTTCTGTAAAAGAATAAAAGCATTTTATCTCACAGTTGCATTTTGGTAATAAACCAATATCAATGATGCATTCTGATTTGGTAATAAACATTGTGGAAAAATGCACAACAAAACAAGTCTTTTATGACTGAATGTGTAAGATACAAATAATTGTCTGATATGTCTCCTGTGGTCAAGAATGACTGATCTTGTGGATTGAATTAGTCAGTAACTTTATGCAAAATATAGTGCGTAATAATGTAAAACTGTAGACAGATTTGGAAAACATATGAGTGACTTAGAACATCAGTTGCTTTGAATTTGTTTACTTGTACTCTTTTCAGCGTGCACATATGAAATATCTTGTAATACAAAGAGAACCACAATCATTTGAATTTCTAACATTTAATGTAGGCTTGGAAGGAGGAGCAGGATCGCTTACTAGAGGAAGAACAACTTAAAGAAGAAAAAAAAGGAAAAAAAGAAAATTCAGGAGGTAAAAAGAAAGGACAGGAGATAATAATACAAGAAGAAAGTACAGGTATCAACAAGAAATCTTCCAAAGAGAAGTTTAAAGATGAGCCAGCACAAGTCCCTGAACTTGAGGAGGATCCCAGCATCCCAGAACCACATTCTGAGAAGGTTTATAAGGTAAGGAGTCATATTTTTGCACCACGTAAGGAAAGTGCTAAGTATTTATATAGAGAGGCAAGATTACAAACAAAGCTATTATCCATTGTGAAATTGGAGTTTAGGGCAAATTAAGCCTAACTAGGTCTTGTTTAACTCCATCATTTTAGCAGCAAATCCTTTCCTAAAAGTTTTGGAAAGCAGTTTCTAATGTTTAAGATTATCCTACACCCAACTATTTGATTAACTTGGACGGTTTTAGTGTATATGACATGAACACAAAGATAAGTTGATCATGGTTTTGTGCCCATGGAAAATATATTTCTGGGATTTGCCTAAAAATGTCATTTTCATGGAAGAGAATAGGAAAAGGGGACATAAAGACCTGTTCCAACTCCCATATTTGGGGACTGCTAGACCTAGTCGAAGTTTTGGCTCTCCATATTGGAAATCAAGTAGAAGGAGTTCACTGTTTCTTCAATTTCCTGTTTCAAATTTCATGTTCTTGGAGTGCCCTAATACATGCTATTCTGTTTGTTATACTAACGGAGGGATATTTCTTACAGACGGAATTCTTCGTTAGTTGTGTCCAAACAGTGTTTAGGCAGTTTGCACTGCTTTATATTTGCAGAGTCTAAGCCTTGCATCCAAAACTTGCGTTGGTCAATGTACTTTAGACTAAAGTTGCTTGAATTCAAACTCCGAGATATATTACATTTCACTCTGAGCTTACTTGAGTACACTCACCTAGTTTTTGCCAATTTGTGGCTCTTTGGAAGGCACAGCAATCTAAGTGTCTGAATTCCAAAATCTAGAGGGTGGAAAGCTGAACCTTTACCTTCCCCTTATCTGATCCCATGGAATTGTACTTTCTCCCTTTTCACTTAGGCAGAATTTTTCTTTCCTTCCCATTATATGTTAAGTCAACAGTCTACTCGCTCCTCTTCAGTTTCCATGATGGCTCCATACCACTGAAGGACCAGATTGTGCTCTCATGTGTAACAAGTCACTTCAGTTAGTAACTGAGAAATTATTTGATATGAGAATAACATGCTATGTATTTGCTGAAGTTGTTATTACATTAGTTAAATCTCTAAGCAAAAAATGTTGAAGAGAACAGTGGGATCCTGAGAATCTGTCCTTCATTTGCCTTTCTCATGGCTTCTGCCTTTCTCATTACACATAATCTAAAACTTGTTTTTCCAGTTTCTTGGATACAATACAGGGGAGGATGTCATTCAAGTATCAGGGACCAATAAATATCTTTTCCCATCCGATGGAGGACAGATTCAAGTAGAAAAGATGGAGTTTGTAAAAGGTGATTCTTTAATTCTTTATGCTTCACTTTGACTCAGTTACTAACTCATGGCATAGTTTCTTAATCCATAAATGCTTTTTCATGTGTCAGTAGTAGAAATTCGGTTAAAGACATTGTGAGAGTACCATGTAATTCCGTATTAGCCTCTGTCACTACTAATATTTACATTTTCCTGTAGTATATTAACAATTGATAGATAAATAAAGCACCAGAAAATTAGAAATGGAGAAAAATTAGTTCATATTTATCTGTTCAATAGCAACCAATGCATGGTATCCCAAGAATGCATGTTCTAATAATTTGTCCAGTCAAATGCAATATATATAAGCAACAGGGTTATTATTCTACATCTTCTTGGATCTAATTGTCAGGAAGTTTTTGAACATTCAGCCTAAACTCAGCTAACCTTAATTTTGTCTTCTTAGTCTATGACTAAGCAATTCAGTCCACTTCAGAGCAATTTTCTTTTTTATGTGCTTTATAGTTGCAGGTGTAGGAGTTTTTGGGTACAGGGCAGTTCTGAAGCCTGTTGGGAGCAATAATAATATTCCATTGCTTTGCAGGTCTAACTTTGGTAAAGGTGAAAGTGATAAAAGACAATCACAATTTCTTCATTCATATCACAGACCCCAAGAAAAACTTAAAAGAAATCGAAGTGCAGGAAATTAATGAAGAACAGAAAATTAGATCAGGTTAGTGATTGACATCATTGATATAAAGAATTAATAGTTTGACATATTTAGTAATTGGATGTAACTAACAGAAAATAAAATCCTACTAATGGCAGATGGTAAATAAGATCAGTGTTCTGTACATACAAGTGAAAATCCTATTGGTCAACTTAGGCACCATGTAGAGAGATCTTACAGAGATGTAGAAGCACGGTACAGGTCAACAGGTACAAACCAGTCTCTTTTCCAAAGCAAGGAAATCAATGAAAAGCGTTACCATTTCTTAAAAAAAGAATTTTCTTCTTTAATGGAGGACTCCAGATCTTAATGTGGCCTGAGAAGGCCTAAGAAGATGCAAACTGAATCATATCCGTTGTGACCAGAATAAATGTCTGCCCTTGAAAAGGAAGATTTCCCCCTTTGAACTGGACCTCCTTTTGTGAGCCAGATGACCATAGCATTAGTGCCTCCTCAAGACATTTGCTGTGGAAACCAATCTTTCTGCAGTTCAGCAACTTCTACTTCTGGTTGACATGTTGCTAACACTCAGAAAGCATTGAATCCAAATCCTTTCTGAACCCAGGTGAGAGTCTTTCCAAAAAGGAAGCCAGTCTGTAACACTTTGTGTATGTTTGCCAAAAGCACTAAGGAATTCCTCTCACAGAACTAAAGAGTGCTGGAAAAGTGCAAATTTTGGTAGGTGTGTTAGCTCTTTTAATCTTCATCAGTCTTAGAAAGCATCCTGCTCCTGCTCCTCTATTTGGCTTCAACTGCTACCAGTGATGTAATTGTAGGTTATCTGAATAGAAAATTTGCAGCCCTTCCACAGATGAGATGTTTCTTGCCTGCCTTTCTTGCCTGCCTTTCTGAAAGTAGTCCTGTGTCATTCTAGGGTCTGCCAAATAGTATTTTCAGTCACCAGTATGCTAGCATCTGGGGCAAGTTGTATTCACTTGGCACGAGCGAGAGGCTTTCCTCCTGTGTAAACAGGAGTACCTTATGGGAAGACAGTAGGGAAGAGAAGAATCAATCCACTCTGATACTTGGCAGTGGCCGAATGCTACAATGGTAAGCATTTAATGCAGTCAAAATGGCAAAACAGCATCCTGCAGGTGATAGTCATCAAGGAACATTGCAATAAATAAAATTAAAAATAAATAGGAGACAGTAAATAGGAGCAGATGAGATCTCAGCAGGTGTGCTTTGTTGATGAAAGAACTGGGAGATGACTAGGTGTTGAGTGAGTGCCTTAGCCTTATTTTATAGTCTACTCTGCTGCTCCTTACAGTTTTAAGAAACTGTTCTCCATATTGGAAGTCACAAGGATTTCCTCTTACTAGCAGAACCTTGCTTTAAAGTAATAGTTGAACTACAGGCAAGGTAGGATCCAGTGTCACTGCCTTGGAAGTGTTACCTTGCATAGTTCATGTGGTTTTCAAGGATCAAGTACTGCTCACATGACATCCTGTCCTGCACCTCTAAGTGAGTTTGTCTCCCGATCCACTATCACAAATACCAGACGTATCTTTGGATCTTATTTCTGAACTTTTCCTCCTTTCTTTTATTTTCTCTTCAAGGTACAGTCCCTGTGACAATACCTGAGAGACAGTGACTTTTATTACTGCATAGGTCACGTGATAGAAATGAGCAGTTTAGCAGTCCTGTCAGCCAAGTAGGGAACAGAAACAAGGATCCTTGATTCCAGAACTAGGTTCTTTTGCCATTTAAATTCACAAAGACTTTTCACTAGTTGTTACTATTAAACCTGTTTTTATGCACCTAGCTAATTAGACTGCAATTTCTAGATGAAAAATCACAGTTATATTACACAAAACTGACTATTATATACTACCCTATGAGTGGAATGACAAAGTTTTCCCTGTCCTATATTAATCTTACAGGTTAGTCATCTACATTGATGTACCATTGTTCACATCAGTCATTGGTTTGCAGGTCAGGTGGTTCTGGTATGTGCTCCTATCTTTAAAATTCATTCTTTTTTTCTTTTTTTTTTTTTAAAGGAAAATTGAAAAATCAAAAAAAAGCTGTGAGCAAGTTTGGATCTTTTTCAGCCACCTTGGAAAATGGAATACAGCTGTCCCTGAGCTATTATGGACCTACAGGGAAGACAGCAGGTAAAGTAAGCAAATAGAAGAGGATATTTGAGAACCATAGGGGGAATTCAGGGGTTTTTCTTTCTTTTTTTTTTTTTCTTTTTTTTCCCTTCATACACTCCTTAACCCAATAATTTGTTGCATGCAATTCTGCCTTTCTCAGCAGCTGTTACTACATGGTGGGGAATTTTCAGCGAGGCTTGAGATGAGATTACATTGTCAAGAATATTCTGTGATTCAAATTTCAAAATGGAGGGAGGTCTCCATGCTTTTTAACTTACTGTGAAAACAGCAGTGCAGGGAGAAAACTTGCAAGTATTGTTATTAAGTAGCCCAGAAAAATCAGCCAATTAATTTGAGCCAAAGAAAATGTGATTTGCTGAGGAGTCGTCTTGGTTTTCCAAGAAATAATATTTTTGTAAACTTATATAGGTGATTATGGAGCTTTCATTTTACGTTAGGAGTTGGACTTTAGGTTATGGTTGTGCAGACATAATGAAGGATTTCTCTCAGCCTTTCAATAAACACATTCACCAACTGGAAGCAATTGCTTCACAAAACCACAGTGGAAATAGTGTCTGCTTTTACCAAGAGCTTTTTGTTTCCATTACATTTAAAAGGCCACTGAAACCATCATACGGATAAAAGTGAAACCCTCCTCTGATCAGAAAATAATCCCAGCATTTTTCAGCTCTTAAAATATGAAAACATTTAATTGAATGCATCTTTGTGTGGACTGTGGTGAACCATTTAACTATACACTCAGTTTTAATTATTCAAATACATTTTGCAACTTAATTACTAAAAAAAGACTTTTTAAACTTGGGTCAAGAGAGCATCCACAATGTAGTGGACTGTGAAAACTTGTATTTTGGCATGAAAGAGAGACATGTCTAATTAAACACCTACATGAAAGCTATGATGTTCAGGCTTTTTCACATCTACCATAAGCATTTTATTCTACATTAGAATAATCCTTGCCACACTGAGCTTTAGTCCAGCGCTGCTGACTGACATTCTTTGTTTGCAGTTTTTCTACAATCACTTACTTATGGCTAATTCCCCTTGTGGGTGTTGGTATCATAAGCAGTCAGAAAAATTCTGACCAGAAATATTCTGCCTTAGACTATTCTCATAAGCCATCCATCTCTAATGTAGAACAGTATGCCATGTAATCCACAGTTTCTCTCCACTGATTGGTCAAATTGGGTGTGAAACACTCATTTTCTTTGCATTACTAAAATAATTTTCTGGAACCTCTTTGATTCTCATTTTTCATATTATTTTTCTCATTTTGCTTCTTGTTTTTCTCATTTTTCTTACTGTTTTTCTCATTTTATCTCTTCCCTTTTCCTTTTAGGGAAGCTAAGATGACAAAAGGCCTCAGACTGTTTGCCAGCTTTATACATCTTTTTTATTTCTTGGTTAAATGTTAGTATTAATTTAAATTTTGAATTATTATTTGTTTTCTCTAGCATGACCAAAATCTAGCTTCCAACCACCAGCCAGGCTTAGAAGTAAGCTCCTCATCACTTTATAAATCTGGCACTGCTTGAGCACCTGCGGGGCTTTTACCCCTGGGTATTATAGAACCTTTGCACTTGCTCTTTCTGCCTTTGATGAATTCATGAGGGTACAACTTGGAGTGGTAGAGCTCTCTATGTGTGTGCAGGAGGAAGGAAACCTTCCTTAATCTGACAGTCCTCTGGAATTTCACATCTCTCTCAAGATTTCTAAAGACACTTTCCCTCAATCTCAACAATCTACTATTTTTCATTGTTACCCTCAGATACTATGTTCTCATTTTTCAGGGCAACCAGAGTACAGGGGTAGGTGAAATTTCCTTAGTGGTCAACAACCTATTACAGCTTCTGTTCCTAAATTCAGGACATTTCAAAACATCTGGAAAGTAGTGTCATCTGAAACGGAGCATGGTCTACTTCACAGCATGGGTTGCTGTGAAGGATAACACCCCTCACTATATATAAGAACTTGCATATACCTAGTTTGCAGTGTTCACATGGATATTTATACACACCTGACAAGATGGATTACATTCACTAATGATTTTATAGGGCAGTTGCCTCAGAATGCTTCATTTTGGCTACCCTACTTCTCTGTGGAGCACTAGCTCTGTCAAAGTTTATTGGTAAGCTGTTTCTTCTCACCATCCACTTGGAGATGGGTAGTGTTACTTGTTTATTCCATGGCTATTCTGTCTAATAAATGTGTATCAGAATGGACCCCATGGAGAATTTTAAAATTTCCTATTCTATATAATTAGCTGAGAATTTATCTCTAACACATTACAAATAAAACAGTTTTGTTTGCCTTTCCTCACACTTCCAATAAGCTGTAAAAGCCACACAGCATAAATTTCAGTACATGAAAGCAGAGCCACCTAGCAAAGCATCAGATTTTCATGCATCAGGCAAGCATCAGCTAATGAAAATGGAGATTTCAAAAATATTTTTGGTGATCTGAATTTCCCTTTCAGGCTAAAGGTCATGGAGATATTCAGATATCTGTGCATTTCCCTAATGCTGGCACCAAGACAAAAACTGAGATTGAAGGCTTAAATACTGAGATGGAGGGCTTGTTTTCCATGGACTCCTAAATAGGATCACCAGATGATCTAATAGTTTCTTCTAGACTTAGATTCTTAACTTTTGGGTCACCTTTGCAGTTTCCATAAATCCAGGGTCATCCACAAGGCAAATGACCATACAGACGATGTTTCTAGTAGATTAGAACTTTATTTTAAAGGTGGCCTCTGCATTTTTTTATCTGCAGAGCTAAAACCATCTATGACAAAACCTTTCTGGAAACCATGGACATAGTAGCACTTAGGCCTACCTTTTGTCTTTTTTAGCCAAAAATATACTTAACACTTCATCTGCATTACAAAAAATGCTATGATCTCACACCAGAGTGGTTTTATTAGCATGCTTCCAGATGCACTTCTTTCCTTCTTTGTCTGAATGTGATCTGGCTTGCAGTTTGTCAATGACTTATTTAACTTTTCTTTGCCTGATTTATCAGTTTTCACATTAAATAATATTGTTCATCGGAATAAGCAGAAATAAAATATAATTTTGAAAGAAAAAAAAATAAAAAAAAAATTTGAAGTCTTCCTGAAGTTTTTTTTGAAATGACTGACTTGTCATAAAACTTCATACTTTGTAAAAACTACTAAGGAAATCAAGCTCCCTTTATTTATTTTAAAAAAACTTTTCAAAAGATGGTTTCTGAGATCATCATGTTTTGCTCACTGGTGTTTTCAGTTCTTATCTATATGGGTGTGGTTAAGATGTGGATAGTAAGTTGCTCCATCTGGGGTAACAAGTTCTCCAAAACAATAATTCAGTTGCCTAAATTGTCTGGATGGGAAACAAGGTGCTATTTCATGAATTCTAGGTTTGGAACTTCAAGCAAGAAAAGATGCTTAATAAAAATCTTCCAAAAAAATGTTAGGGTTAGAGCTGACTGAGTTTTTCTGATTAAAGAGAAATGTCAGTTCATTGAAACAAATGAAAATTTTTTTACAGAAAATCTTAATTTGTATTAATTTTATCTTCAAGAAATTCTTTTGGAAGGCAACATCACTACTTCCTGTTAACACGCTTAGCAGGCTGCCCTAATGCTTGGACTTTAAGAATTGGGAGAGTCTCAGCAAGTCCAGATGATCAGAATCTTTCTGAAACATAGCAAAATAGAGCTATGTAGTGCAAAACTGCTGGAGTTGGTCCGTGCTGGATCAGCCCATGGTAAAGCATAACAACAGTGATCATTTCCTAGATACTAAACTCAAAATGTCTCCACCTAAGTATTCTGGAGGTAAAATAGAATTGTAAAAATTGTATTTTCCATTTTTGAGAGACAAGTGATGACCTATGGGAAACAATAGTTTCAAGATGCCTTTTAGGCTAATGAGTAGTCAGTCTATGGAAGGATTTTCTAAACAATTTCCTATATTCAGTCACTCTATCTGAAATAATAAACTCTCCCACCAAGGTTGTTATTTCAAAGGTAAAATTTAGTGTACAAAATCTTGTTAAAAATAAAATGTGGCCATCTACATTTATGAAACTTAATTACATTAAAAATATTGCTTTTGCCGTCCTTAGATGATGAAACAGATGCTGTCTTAGAAAGAATTCTGAACATCCCTTCTGTTCATGCTCTGAGCATTTCTCCAGTTACATCAGCTTCAGAGAAAAAAGATAAGACCGTCAAACAAAAATCAGGAAAATCTCTGCCATCTAAAAAAGGAAGCCATAGCAAAATAGGCCCTCCACCACCTGATGACCTGGTAAAGCAAGAAGAAGGAAAGGTGAGAGAGTAGATATTACCCAATGAACACAGAAAAGAAACAAACGAAAATTCATATACATGAACTTATGTAACAGAAACATATATTCTTCTCAGAGGGCTTTGAGCTGTGCCTTAACAAATTCCTAACAATTAATGGTGCTTCTAAGGATATTTTTTACTCATCCAGTTGTTGTCAGAAGTATGTATTGGCAGCTGTTAATGAAGCTAGCCTTTACGTGATGTAAAGCTGTGTGTCTGCCATGGTCCACATATTCTGTCAATTTTGGCTTTACCATTACCCTGTTACATTATTAATCTTAGTGCCTAGAACTGCTCTGGAAATTAATTTTTAGTTTAACCAAGTAGGAGAACTTCTCTGTGTTTTCCAAAACCTGTATTGGAATGTGTAACCAACTAGCAAATTATTAGAGACAGTTTTGCAAAAGCTTGCTCTGCAATTTGGTCTTTCTGGCTGATCACAAGCCAGGGACCAGCAATTTGAGGAAGTTACTTTTGTCTGTAACTGAAGTGCTTCTATCACAGGACAGTCCTTTGGAAAGGATGGATGACATTTTAAAAGCAGATTCTGAATTTCTGTTATGGGATACTTAGCACAGAGTAATACAGGAACTACAGGACCATGTGCATCAGAAATACGCAGCATTTAATCTTGAACATTTTTCACAGAGCTCTATGAGAATCTTTTTGGCATTAAAACATGTGAGTGGGGGAGGCCATATCAGTTCAGAAATGGATGACAATTTCCCCCTGCAAAATAGCTAACCTAGATTATCTCAGGTCATTAACTATTGGCAGAATATTGTATTAGGAAAATATTGGAAAAATTTCTTCACCAAAAGGGTCACTGGAACAGGCTGCCCAGGCAAGTGGTTGAGTCACCATCCCTGGCAGCATTTAAAACACGCGTAGATGTGGTGCTTAGGGATGCGGTTTAGTGGTGGACTTGGCAGTGCTAGGTTAATGGTTGGACTTGATGATCTTAACAGTCTTTTCCAGCCAAAACGATTCTAGGATTCTATTGTAGGCAACCACAGGAAGTTTGTCTGGTCCAGTGATCTCACAGATGCCAGAGCAGAGTTACATGAAAAGTTCTGAAAGAAATATGAGAGGAGATACTTGCAGGATTGTGGAAGAGGATGCAGTAGTTGCCTATTTGAGATGATTTAACCTCTTTCCTTTTTTGACACTGTTTTCTCCAACCAGCAGTGTCCTAGAAATGGACACAATTAAAATACAAAACAAAGTCCGAGAGAAGGACAGAAATGAACATGAATAGCATTGAGAACCAATTTAGTTACCACCTTTGGTTTAGGAAAGAACAGTCTTCTGAAAATTGGCATAATCAGAACACAAAGCCATGAAATCCATAAACAGTTTCATGTAACACTAATATTCTAAAATACATTGTCCCTTTTAATGTGATCAAGTTACAAAAGAGTAGCAAAAGTTCTTAATATCTTTCCAGACTAACTGCAAAAATATTTAAAGCATATAGTAGTGTGTTTTAATTGCCCCCCTACTTGGTTCCATCTTTAATCAAGTATGGCTGAAATGATGCAAAAAGATCTGCTAATAGAATGTCCCAATTTTCACTGTGAGCCAGATTTAAGTCCAATCTACTGCATATAATACTTTTCATGACAAATTATTTTCTATTAACGTAGTCATCCCTCCCTCCCTCTTATGTTCTGCTTCTTCCACAGGCTGGTGGGTGATATGTAAAGAATATGAGTGGCACTAGGTCTGCCATCTTTTCCTGCACTGTTTTCTCTTTTGTCCTGTTCCTCAGAATTTCTCCATGGAAAATTAACACTAGTTCATCCAACTGTGGTGGTTTTCAATTCCTGAGGCATTTCATGAAACTCCAGTTCTTGTTACCATTTTCTAGAGCACTGCCCTGAAAAGCCTCACCACCTTCTGGTCTAAAGATCTGATTGTTTCTTTTTTGGAATTATGTCTTGGAAAACTGGTGTTTTGTCTACTCTGATTATTTTTGCCCTCTTCTCTCAAAATCACTCTTCCTATGCACTCACCAGAGGCTTATGGGTTATCTTCTCACCTCCCTTACAAAGGAGGTTGAATGGAGATCATAATTCTGTTGACAGAGCTGAGCTGAACTGTTCAAAGAGGTAGAATGGGCAATATGGAAATGAAGTGTTAAATGCAGTGGAGGTTTATCAGAAACAGGAGATAGCTTCCATTACAAAGCAAATGAGAGGAGAGAGTAGTAAGACAGAGAAGAACAAACACATACTGAGAGTTGCAGGAATAGCCTTGGAAGACTCTCTACAACACAACATACCTATGCTGCTTCCATGGTACCTAGTGGATGAAGTAATGCTGTGGTTCTTGTTCCAACATGGATTCTGTCCATATCCACAAAAAGTCCTGCTGACCTAGTTTCAGCAAGTTTAGCTAGGTACTTAAAGAGCCTAAGCATGGAAAGTAGTGTAGGGAGTTGCCAAACAGCACCCAGCATAAGATACAGCAATTCTGTGGTACGAATGAGCTGCATACAAACAAATATCCCTACCATTAAAATTCTGTCAGGAGGACATCTAAGTTCCTCCTCTTCTTCCAAAAGGGTTTTTACTATCTTGTTTAGAATGTCTTCAGACAGAGAGTATCCATAGTAGTGCATACAGCACACAGCTGTGTGTCTGCAAGTATTTTGGAGGACAGGTTTAGAATCTGAAGTGAACTTGACAAATTCACATGGACATGATCTGGAAAATATGATGCAATTCAGTAAGAACAAGTGCTAGGTTCTGCAATTACATACCAATAATCAATATATATCTACAGAATGGGTAACAGTTCTCTCAATAACAGTTCTATAGAGAAAGGTCTGAGAGTTGCAATGGATCACAAGCTATATAGAAGTCAGCAATGCCATCTTGCTGTGAGAAGGGCAAAGACCTCATTGAGATGAATAAAAAAGGAGTATGGCCTGCTAAATATGTGGAGTTATTTTTCATTCAGGGCTGGTAGGGCCTCAGTTGAAATATGGTGTCCAATTATGGATACTGCACTGAAAGAAAATTTGTGCCACACTGGAAAGTTCTAAGGAAAGCACCAAGAAAGATCTGAGGTCTAGAAAACTTGACCGGTGGGGAAAGATTAAAGGACTAGGTTTGGGTTTCTTTGATCCAGAGTTGAGAGACAGAATAGCCTTCTGTAAAGAGACACCAACATCTCTTATGCTCACCCATATAATCAAAAGAAATAATCAAAAAGAAACTAATTGGCTGTTAGAGAGATTCAGGCTAACCAACAGGAAAATGTCAGTAGGGTTAATCAAGGTAAAGCACTGGAATGGATTGCCAGGAAACCTCCAGCCCTGGAAATTTCAGAACAGCTTACATTAACAGTTTTCTCTAACGATGTAGGTATACTTGATTTTTTTACCATTAGACAGGGAGAAGTAGATGGCAACTGATGGTTACTTCTACCCTATTCTGGGACTTTTATCCCATGATCCTTTGACTACGATCTGAGGGTAGCATTAATTACCCAGTAATAGAGTGTAAAGTAACCATAAAATGTACAGCATTCTTTATGCTGAAAAACAGGTGGCAAAACATCTGCCAAATTTCCCCTACTTTTCCCTCTATTTCTATTCCTCAAAATCAAGAATGTGGGATAATACCAGGACTAGTTCTCTCTGTTACATCTGCAATCTAAAACCATTTTCTTCTTACAATTACTGGCATAGCGTAGTTCATTGTCACATGGCGGGGGGGGGGAGCGGGGAGTAAGGGTGACATCAAAGGGTCCATTGTTGTATTTTTCCCAAATGTTCCAGGGTCTTCAGACATTTCTTAGGTCATCCTCATCTTTTCCAGTCATCAGAACAGTTTCTATTACAGAGAAGTGCAAAGAGGATCACAAGTTTTGACTGTCAAGCATTCCTTCCTGTCCCTTTCTCAAGTTGGTGCTGTATTTGCAGCAGACTGGAAGTACTGCTTTACTTATCTTTTGTACTCTTTTAATGATTATAGGTAAAATAGCTGATGTACCTTCAAGAATTATTTCACGCTGTTCTGCTTCGCATTATCTATTTATTCTCATTCTGACACTGTGCACAAGATAGCATAGTAACTCAGCAAAATGAATAAAGTTAGGAAGAGTTGTTCTTCAAGGGTTAATAAAGACCAACAAAAGAAGATAGCACGATCAAAGAAAATAAGCTAATGTTTCCACTTTACAATCAATAAAATTTCAAAATGTTAAAAATGAATGGTAGAAAACATTTTTTTAAATGTTTTGTTACAACTGAAATCTGGAGTCTAATTTTTTCTTAATTCTTTTAAAACTAATTCATGTTTCATTCTGTAGGTGGAAATGGAAGAATCAGCTTCCCAAACACAAGTGATGTCAAATCCTCTTGCTTTCCCAAGTTTGAACGTCTCATGTCCCAATGGACTAGTATTAACTTTCCTTGGTGAAACTTTTGGAGGTTAGTTTTCTGAGCCACTGCAAAGTAAGGAAATTTTAAATAAGTTAAAATTACAGAAGAAAATTATTTCTGCCTTGATGGGTTTAGATGTAGCATTATGAATTTTTTAATGTCTCAGATTACTAAGTCTGTCATGTCCATTTAATAGTATTTGCAATATAAATAATGTGTTTACATTCAAACAAATGTAAAATCTACCATTGTTGGACATAACAGATTGGGGGTAGGGAAGCAGCAACCCTAAAAAGCACTTGGGAGTCATGTTGGATAATCAGTTGAATATGCACATATATTGGAATACAAAAGAAAAATGAGCAAATTGAATTCAAAGATGCATAAATATCAAGGAATCTTGAGTGGTAACAGGAGGATTGTTATGTTACCTATACCTGCAATTCATTTAGAATCATATGTATTGTTCTTAAGACGTTCATATTTTGAAAGATTCAGGGAAGAGTGACAAGAATGATTAAAGCATTGGAAGGTGTATCTTATAGTGAGCTTGTGTCACCAGAGAACTCAATTTAATTACCAAAAGAAAGGACAAAGAGGTGCCAGTCTGAAAGTACAAAGGAAACAGAATTTTGGTGATAACTTGTAAACTAAGTATACAAGGGAACAAAATTTCAGGGGCTTGAAACTGAAAAGTGGTACTTTATACTAGATTGAACTTATACTCATTTTTTAATGGTAAGAATAACAAAACAAACCCAGGCTGTAATGGACTCTCTGCTACTGGGTATTTTGCAATCAGGTTTTGTTGACTTTCTAAAATATCAGTTTGAAACGGGAATTACTTCAGGTAAGTCCTTTGGTTTCTGTCATCCAATACATACAGAGAAGACAGTCATAATAAGCCTTTCTGCCCTTATTATTAATAATTTCTTCTTGAAGACTCATAGGGTATATAGATACATGTAAGTTTCTGTGCCTGACGTATCCTTCTGCAATGATTCTGTTTCCCAGTGTTTTTGAAAACCGGCATGAGGTTCATCTTTGCATACTGTAAACTGTAGTATATCTTGGGGTTTTGTAGTCACACTATTAGGTTTTGAAGCAGACAAATGTGAATTTTGCTGTTGTCATCCAGTCAATGTTAAAAACAGCCACCTACATATATCATTTAATGCCTATGTACAACAGACCTGTACAGCTCAGGCTGTACTGGAGCTATTGAATATGTGAAAATAGATCAGCATAACTGCAGAGGTACCTATGTCCAGGAATAAACCAGATTTATCACACACAGCAAGTACATGCTAGCAGTAATTCCAACACATCCTATGCATGAGCTGTTGCATAAAAACCAGCAGAATCATTTGTCTTCCTGGCAACTGATGAAACAGCATACCTCTTAGAAACCAGCCAAGTGGTAAGTCCAGTGTATATAAATTAATAAAAACTAAGAAATTTGTATTAAATAGCATTAATAAATGTAGAATGGTACACAAGGATCGAGCACAAATTTATAGCAAAGTGACAGAGGAATGTATTGATTTTTTTTTGGTTTTTTTTTTTTTTGGCCATACAGACCTGACTTGCTAGTAAAAGCTTCCTTTGTTTTTCTTCTCAGACATCTCTTTCCTTTTAATATCAAAATCAAAGAATCATTGAACAGCCCAGATTGGAAGGGACATTGAAAGATCTAGTCCAACCTTTTGTGGGAAAGAGAGCCTAGATGAGCTTATCTATCACCCTGTCGAGCTTATCTATCAACCTGTCCAATCACATCTGGAAAACCTAAAGCAATGGGGGGCGGGTCTACCACATCCCTGGGGAGGTTGTCCCAGTGAATGATTTTTCTCACTGTAAAATACTTCTCTTATATTGAGATGAAACCTCTGCCATTGTTCCTTGTGTTCTCCATGTGGCTCCTTGTGAAGGGAGAGCCTCTGTCCTCTTTGTAGCTACCCTTTAAGTACTGGAATACTGTTATGAGGTCTCCTCCTCCAGGGAGAAGAGACGTAACTCCTTCAGTCTTTGATCATAGACAGATTCTCCAGCCCTCTGATCATCTCTGTGGCCTTCCTTTGGACCCTCTCCAGTCTGTCCACATCTTGAATTTTCGGGACCAAAACTGCACAGTACTTCCAGTGCAGCCTGACAAGCGCTGAGTAGAGTGGGATGATCACAGCTCTGTTTCTGCTAGTAACGCCCCTGTGGATGCAGCCAGCTAGGCAGGATTTGCCAGTTTAGGGTAAATGTGCTCTGATCCATCTGGTATGAAGTAAAGAGAATGCAGAGGGTTTTCAAGCATGCATAGTTTGGCAAGGAGCGTAAGTTGAAATTCAGAATAGTTGAAGTGAACAGAGCAATTATGGACACGTACATGTAGTTTCTTGACACAACTACCATAATTATACTCATTAGCACACTCAACACACTGCCATAGTTTAATCTAAAAACCTTATTTGTTCAAGTAGACAAAATATCTAACTTCAGTTTCTATACAAACTCAAACTTGGTGAAACTCAGTAACTTTTTTCACCCTTATGGGCAGTTAGGAAATTCCTCTTACCTAATGTCAGTCTTCCAAATGTCAGCATCCATAATAAATCTTCAATTTTCCCATATTTTCATTTGGAAAGACAAACACCTCCACAGGAGGTTGCAGACTTTCTGAGTAGGTGACTGCTTTGAATTGTTCTCTGAAAAGGAGAGTCTATCCCTTACTCTGTGGATTACGGAGGAAGCCGAGGAGGATTAGCCTTACTGACCTGAAGTTGCATACCTTCTGTAGACACCACAATGCTAGGTGTTTAGCACTGTTTGAATGTGTGCTACACAGTGTTAAGTAATTGAGAATTTGTTTTCAGATTTGAAAGGTGAAGCTGCTACAGCTGAAGCTGAGAAACGGGTGGTAAAGAAAAGTGAGGCCAAAGGAAATGAAGCCAAGGAAGAGGAGGTTGAGAAAGCTGAGGCCAAAGCAGGTGAAGCAAAGGAGGAAGAGGTTATGGAAAGTAGAGAAAAGGAACACAAGGTTACAGAAGGAGAAATAAAGGATGAAGACACCAAAAGAGAACAGACCAAGCAGCCTACTCTGGAAATTCTGGTTAGGCAGAGTTATCCTCAAAAGGTAAAGAATGCTCATCTATATACATCTGTGTCAAGGCAAGCAGAACAAGAGGTGTCAAGAGTCATCACCAGTCAAGGAACTGTCATAAAGTACATGATGGATGGATCTACACAGGTATGTTTAGTAGAATTCATTGAAAGCAGTCTGCGTGTGTGATTACCTTTGAATTTGTGCTTGTCAACTGAGAGAGAAGTGTCCAGTTTATAGATGGAGTTAAGTAACCACTGAGTTATGCAGCCATGTCAGGACTAAAATGCTCTTGGCTTTATTCAGAATCAGAACTTAAGGCACATAGGGAGCTTTAATGATGAAAATTTTAGGCATGTGAAGATTTTAGGCAACTTTGGGATTATGAAATAGCTGAATACGGTTTTTAGAACTACATCCCTGGACTTAAACATCTGAAGTGTTGTTTAGTTGGGCTTTGGGTGTTTTTGCCAACACAAAAGCATCCATATATTTTTTCATCTGAACAGTCATATGGGATCCAGAAAAGACCTGAACTATTCTTCAGTCCTGCAGACACCTTTAGGTATCCTAAGTTTTCATCAAAAAGACTTTATATTCCTAAATACCTTCTTTGTTTCAACATATTTAAGTTGCCCAGAATTCGGGTACCTTTCAAGTGCTATAGGCTAGATACCATCTTTCCAGATACTGTAATCAATCTACAAGCAATTGTCTTTTTAAAGTCTAAGTCTCCATGTGTAGTTAGCAAACAGATGAAAGGAGTCATCATCTATTTTGATTCAGAAATTGTCAAAATAATTCCTTATTTCCTCAAACTTTTTTCTGTCTAAGTAGACAACAACTCCATGTTCTCTACATTCATTCATCTTAAACCATTTAGCCAGGATTTCTGAGAAACATATCCAATTCAGAAGTATGCAAAGAAGCTAGCCGCTGTATGTCTATATATTCTCAACACACTTCCATCTGACAGAAGCATATAGATCTCACATAGTCTTTGTATATGCAGATTATGCATGCGTCCTTCGTTATATTAAATTAATGCTTGTGACACATCAAGAATGTATCGCATATAGATAAGCATTCAAAAAAGAAGAAATGGTTAATTACCTTACAGTAACTGTAACTCTTGAGATGTTTCTATATGTTGTCCATTTGTTTTCCACATGGTACTGTCTTCTCCCTAGAACATCTGCACTGTATTTGTAAATTAATTCAGGGACAATTGTTCCCTGCCACACAAGGGAACATGCATATCAAGAGTTTAGTGTGATGGACAATAGAGCTCAGAAACCAGCTATAATAATATAAATAACCATGACTTCTTTTTGTTAGCTGTCTTGATGGCTAAATATTAACAGCAACCCTAGACATGTGGAATATATGAATACAAGTCAATGTGGTGACACAGATGCATTACTGCTGCTACAAAAAAAGTCATCAATGTTTGACTACTTAAATAGTCAAAGAACAATCTTTGCTGTTTACTTTTATTACTTTTATAACACCTATTTGTTAATAAATAGAGTCCCCGTTAATTATATATGTGAACTGTAGCAATTATCAGTTCTTTCTTTTTGAGATGGCTTCCTCATTTCTTGCATTCAGACAGTCTTACTTTTTTCCCCCTCCATCACCCACAATATTCTAGTGACTATTGCATTTGCGACACATTCTTTTGAGACTTTCTGTTGGTGTTTGAAGTGATTTTAAACTCTAGTGTGTCCTTGATTTCTGTAGATTCTGTTTGCTGATGGCACAGTGAGTAGGAGTCCTGATTCTGGCCCTGTCGTACCACCATCTACAATTCCAGATAACATGCAACCATTACCAGAATTGGTGGAGCCTTTACCTGAGACCAGCACTAAGAAAGGTAACATTTCCAGTATTTTGGACAAATTTAAAGTTAGCAGGGCTGATGATACTTTATAAAGGGTGTATTTCTTTACTGTGAAAATTCTAGCAATGTGAAAATGCAATTTTATCTGTACTCAGTTGCTGCACACTGCTAATCTGATACCTGCATATCAAATAATTTCACTCCTACTCCAGATTTCTTTGTCTTCTAACATGCTAGGACTCTAATAAGTAAAAGGGTAAGAACTACATCAGTAGCAGAGTGATTCAACAAAAAGTCTTTTAAAAGAAATCCTTACTTATGTAGTAGTGTCAAATACTTACTTATGTGTTACACAGTTTTTAGTCTTGCTATCAAGAAACGCTTCTCTTGCAGAGGACTTAACTGTATTTTTCTTTCTCATTGTATGGATTCCAAGGCACCTACTATTGGTCATTATCAATTGGTTGTATGAACTCGTGGTCTGTCCCAGTATAACCATTCTTACATTATTTTATTTGACTGAGAAAGAACCAAATAAAAGCTTACTTCATACCTCAGAGCGTAGTCCAAGATCACTGTCAGTGCTACTTAGTGCAAAGAGTAATTATAACCTGTTGTGATATTAAATTATAATTTATTGGAAGTATGTGAATAAAAAATGCTGCCAAAGAGAAAAGTCTTTCAAAAAGAGGCTTTCAAGTCATCAAGTCCAGTCTTTGTTCTTAGGATATTCCTTAGGATAACTGGAAAGATGTTTGAGAACTTCTCTAAAAACTGTCTTCTAATTTTCAGTCTCAGTATTTGTGGCCAGTGTATATCCTTTATTTACAATCACTTTTTCGTCCCACCTTTCCTCTCTACTGCTTAGTCTTGACAAATTTATAATTTATAGTGAACAGTTTAATCTCTTTTGGGCTTTTTTTTGCCCTTTTTTTTTCCTTTTTTTTTTTTTTTTCCCCCCTCTAGGATGTCTATGCTGTAAGCCTTCGAGACTCCTCTGGACAATGCAATTGTCTTTTGTATACACTTAGTCTCAATTCCTTTTCTTGAATATGGGAGACCAGAGTTCTCTATTGCGTTCTTAATAAGATCTCTCCGTTACCTTTCACAATGGAATCTCCATTCCTTTTCTTCTGATGCACCATAGGATTGTGTTTGCCTTTTTGTCACTATATTTTTACACTGATAACTTGTAGTCATTCTGTATGGATGATACCTCCAGGTCTTTCTTTTCGTCTACTGTTGCAAACTTGTCTGAAGTACAAATTATTTTTATTCCTTTTCACATTAAATTTCATTCTAATAGGCTGTATCAAATTCCTGTTACTTTAGTCTTCGAGCTCGTGGGGTAGTTTTGGATGGTTTTTTTCCTGTAATCTATTCAAATTTTCTTCTACATTGATGGTCCCTTCCAAAGTCATGTCATAATCAGATGTCATTAGCATGCTGTTTACTTTTTCTGTGTCATTAATGGACAAATTAAATAAGATTAGTTCAAGGGCACACCTTTGAGTAACAGCACTTGTAATTTCCTTCCAGCCTGATAAATAGTTCTTATTTTAATTCTGTCAAAACCAATGCTCACAGAAACTCTGCACTTCATTGATTTTTGTCTTTTGCCTTAGAGAATACCAAGTCTTATGTAGAAATTTTTGTTTCTGCAGGAAAAGGCAATGACAAAAACAGTATATCAAACCCAACCAAGGATGAGTTGTTTGAAAATACTGTTCAGGGTCTGGTTAATTCTGAGCAACGTAAGGAGAACCAGGCAGGAACCTGGATAACAACAACTCCATCAGGCATTCGAGTGGGCACTGAGGGAGCAAAGAGAATGGATCTGAAGCCAATCTTATTCTTTCAGGCAACTGACCCAGCTGATGGAACGGTATTACTATTTTTGTGTTATTATAGCACTGTCTACTAAGCTAAGAGACAGCGCTACCATCATGTAAATTGTAGAATTTGTTCTTTGAATACATGTCCTACAAGGTATTACACTGTTACTAACACAAAAGTAGATTTTCTAAAAAATGCAATTCCTTGGTCTCTGAAGTAGATAAAGTTGACATAGTCTAGCTTCTTCAGAGTTTCAGTACATAATGCCTTGTATATCACTCTCTACAACTACCTGGAAGGAGGTTGTAGCCAGGTGGGTCTCTTCTCCCAAGTTACAAGTGATGGGACAGGAGGAAATGGCCTCAAGTTGTGCCAGGGGAGGTTTAGATTGGATATTAGGAAACATTTCTTCACCAAAAGGGTTTACAACCATTGGAACAGGCTGCCCAGGGAAGTGGTTGAGTCACCATCCCTGGAGGTATTTAAAACATGCGTAGATGTGGTATTTAGGGATGTGACTTAGTGGTGGGCCTGGCAATGCTAGGTTAATAGTTGGACTTGATGATCTTAAAGGTCTTTTGCAACCAAAACAATTCTATGATTATGTTACTGTTGTTGCCATTACAAGTATCACAGTGCTAATATAAATGAGTATTCCTTCATTCTTTCAGGTTATGACTGTACGAGATGATGAAGTGATAATTGTTGAGAAGCTGGATGGTAGCAGAGTAGTAGATCATGCTGATGGTACTAGGATCACAACTTTTTATCAAAACAGTGAAGAACTTTTTGTATCCAAGGATAGCAAGGAAACAGGTAAAATCAAAAGGGGAGCACTTACCTCTGCTCTATCTTGTGAAGCAGATAATTGTCAAATTATATGTTAAAGAAGGCTTATACCCGTAGCCTAGATAACAAATCCAATAGTGCAGTCTAGGCTTAGTTTGTCTGCTTTGTCTTTTTTTCATCAGTATTCAGTGCAATAATTGCATTGTAGCAAACAAGCAACTGTCCCTCTTTCCATGTATGTACTTATATGAAGCATCTTTACCATGAGACCGCACTGCCAGAATACTAGTATGTTCATTGCCCTTTCTCTACTTACACGAATACTAGCAAGCAAGATGATTTGAGTCTTAACTGACAAGGTGTCTAAGGACCAGGGTATCCTCATATTTCCCAGAGAAGCCATGGACTCACCAGCCTTGGAGATACTGAAAATTTGATTGAAAATGGCTGTGGAAAATGCCACACCTAGAGAAGTAAAACTTAGATTTGCCTGAAATAAGTGGGGGGCTAATGGTCATCTGTGTTTCTTCTGCCTGTCAGTATACTCTGTATGCTTTGTTCAGTTGCTGGACAAGTCCTGTCTTCTGTAATTAACACGAAGTGTACATTTACTCTGTGGGTGTCTGGCCTGTTGTGTTCAAACACAGTAGGAAGTTCTGGTTGTGTTGGAAAAGATAGTTTTTCACTTAACAAGAAATGTTCAGGAACATCTCCCTGTGGGATTTTAAAAATGAAAACAATGACCTTGAACTGATCTGTCTGTTCAATGGGAAGGCAATGGCCAGATTAACATACCAGTTTGATTTGTTTTCCAAGATTTGTGTTTCTTCACACCTTAGAGCTTGTATTACAGACATAAAGAATTTCAGTGATCCAAATTGTTACAAATATCCAGATCGTTATGATTAGTACTGTACTTGATAAATTAGTGTACTCTCCTGCCAGCCACAGATGGTTACAGACATTTTTTGCTGTTGGATTTTCCTGTATTGAGTATGCAGTCTAGAAATTTGAGGATTGCATATTGTTTATGTCACATAAAATTACATGATAAAGAATGCTATGAAGTTTATAAGGGTCTTTTACTGAGGAGATGAACATCCAGCCCTATGAAAGAAAAAGCAAAAGACCTTTCCATGGTTCATGTGCTCCTGTCTTCTTGTTCTGTATTAATTCATAGATGAACCATCAGAAGCCACCACAAAGAAGGTGAAATGTATGCAAGTAGAGAATTCTGAGTTTGCTACTGTTATAATAAATTGTGAGGATGGTACCTGTTGTACCATCTTTGGAGATGGGACATCTATTATAGCGAAGCCACAGGGAACATATCAGGTGAGAATTATTTTTAGTTTGTGACAGTGAAATTTATCTTTGTGTTCCAAGTTCCCTGCCATCAGCATCTCTCACCTTGACTATTTTAACTCCCTTCTCTATAACCTTCAGAAATCCTGTGATTCCGTCTCTTTTATACTCTGCCAATATTTAGACATTTACTCATAACTATATAGTATATTTAAGTCACAATCGTAAATTTCCTGAAGTTAAAGAAAATATTACAGACACTAACATCAGCCTACCTCCTGGACCTCATCTTCCTTCTTTCTCTCCCTTCAGTCCCTCAAAACTGGATCATTCAGTAGTAAAGGTCTGAAAGCTCTCCTCTTGACTTTGGGTCTGTTACTCATTTTCACAGTACCTCTAAAATGAAGATTTCACCTTTCAGGACTGAACCTCTTCCCTGTTCACTGTCATAGGTTTTACCCATCAAGATAGGCTCTCTTTTCATCGATGAAGATTGCTCAGCAGTTTATACCCATGAAGTTTACAATTTCATCAGCAAGAAAGAAGAGAAACAAGCAGGGAGATACATTATGAAACACACTTCCAGCATTATTTGTGAGATGATGGATACTGAAGGAAATCTTTTCAAGGTAAAATACATGGAAGGAAACAAGTTTCTGCATTTTAAGTAATTTTATCTTATAAACATCTCTCAAGGCCAGCTTCTAGCCTTGAGTACTTGAATCTGGTCTCTGAAATATTCTTGAGTATGTGATGGATTTCCCTTTTTTGGTACTTCTCCTTTTTTAGACACTGAAATAAATGACATGGTCTACAGTTTACCTCACCTGTAAAGCTACCTTAATTAGCATGACTTGTATTATAGCAAAAAAATCAGCTCTGCAAATGAGGATTAAAAATGAGAGAGGATATTGCCTTCTGAGAAGGTCTGTAGAAACACTGTAATCTGCCTGGTAAGGCAAACGTTGTAAAAGAAATGATTCAGTCATACTGTATCAGAGTATCTAAAAGATACTTTTGAACTAGGTTAGTACTTAGTTTTGAGTTCCAGAAACATAATCTAAGTGTCTGTGACCTGCATACTATTTTCTAATTACAGTTCTAATTAGAGATTCTAAATGTGACATCCTTAGAGTATCCTTTCTATTGTTACAATTGTCATCATTTTCCTAGATTCCTGTGAAACAGCACTGAGGTTCCCTGGATATATGCATTTATGATACAGTTTTTAACTTGGCTGAAGAAATAGTGCTTATATAAGCACTATGCTATGTGTCAATCTTTCCCTAACAAATTTTGAACTAATCAACCAGAGAGATAGAAATTTCAAAGATACCAAATTCCTGTAAAATCAATGCAATTCAAATCAACACAGAAGTTGCTTGGTGTCAGCATGAGCACATCCTGCTTTTTCTCAGCTGATACTCAGGGAACAAAGAAAAGAGGTTGAGGAGGCTGTGGGGCATTTGAAGGTATTGCAGGGGTAGTGATCACAGATGGTATGTGTAGAAGTAAGAAAAATGAGATTAATGCAGTATGAGAGGATGCGGACATGAAGAATAACGGTAGGGAAAACAAGTTTCATTGCTTTTGCCATTAATGGGGTATCTTTTATTTACATCGTTCCACACTATTTTACTCTTAAGACCCCATTTTCATTGAATAAGTGTTTATGTGATGGAGCAGGTGACCATGTGGATACAGTACCTGTTAACAAGTCCATGGATCTAAGCTTCTTATTGTGTACAGATACAACAGGATGCATCCAGCTTTTCGGTCCTGCCTGCTGCTACAATCATCTGTTACCCAGTTCCTCGAATCCAATTCTCACCTGGTTGGTAGGGATGGCATGCAGGTGCAGGATTGGTGACAGGATTGGTTCTTCCTCTGTCCTAGTCACACCTGAGACTACAGCTAAAAGCTCAGGGACTGTGTGTGTCAGATTCAGCTCATGGATTGCCCTTTGAATCACTCTGGTTTAAACTGAATCTTCCAAAGGCAACTGACTATAAGAATTAGAGGCATTGTTATTCCTTGTTAGGATATTATTCATTGTTAGTTACCTTGTGTGTATATGTTAATGGCATGTTAGTTAACAATCACATAGTATTTTCAAGAAGGAAAGCACTGTAGAAATTCAGTCAGTGTTATCATAAGATTATCTGACACCATATTTTAAAGTGAATGAATGCCTGAAAAGGGCCCCTTCTATAAATATATACTTATATATATTTCTATAGGTAGATAGATCTAAATATATAATCTATATCATCTATATCTCTTCATATATCAACATGTATATAGATATGTGTATATATAGGTGTATATATTTATTCACATTTGCCTATATACCTGTATATACAGCGATACATATGTACCTCACAGAGGTACATCAGTACCTGTCTGAGTATACATTCACCTGCTTCGACCAGCAAGTAAGTGTTTTTGTGTGAAGCTGCCTATTAATGCCTGCAGATATATATATTGAAGATGCAATGTAAGCACGGATGGCCCAGTTTGACAACTAACAGTCCTTAAGCATTTATTAAATACCAGCATGTGATATTAGTATTTATGATATGGCATGTCTTTCTAGAAATGTTTTGGTTTTTTCACCACCTTTTCAGTTTTCTTCTTAATTTCTTTTTCCTGTGAATTTCAGGTTGCTCAACATGAAATACACTTTTTCCATCTCTTTCACTGGGCTAAGTCATACTAAATTTCAGCAGCATGTTACTGTTTTAAAAGTATCGTGTAACTCGAGTCATTTTGTATCATTTCTATTATAGGTCATGGCTGATGGCAGCACATCTGTGAGTGTTCCTAGCATTCGTTCTGATGACAAGGAGGACGGAAGTTCAGCAGCAGTACTCCCAGAAGTAAACAAACCTATCACTTATGATGAGCATGTCCCCAGGTAAACTGCATTGGATTCATAGGTTTACACTTTCTTTCTTCACTACACTGTATTTGTACAGGGTTTGTAGATTTCTGCTTCCTTTGTTCAGTACTTTGTATTTGCACATTTGATGTCGTCATGCTGGAGTTCCATTTTCTTGATACAGTCTGGTGTGTGTGGCTGGCTGTGTAGGTTCTTCATCATCTACGCGGATGGTTCTGGAACCGAGCTCCTGCGGAGCAGGGATGTACATAAGTATCTTGCTGAGGTCTGTAGTGATCCCACTGTTGCTGTCTTGCAGGATCCTCTACAAGAATGTCCAGGTAGGAAACTTTTCTTTTCTAACAAACTAATAACAGAAATAATTGCAAAGATGGAGTCAGAAGTTTCAAAACTCTAATTTGGACAGGAAATTTGAAAATATTTTTCCCCATGTAGACAGGCACCCACACTTCTGGCAGTAAAGCATGGAGAAGAAGGAGCTTGTGGGAAAACTCTAGGAAGCAGAGATTAACTGAATGACATTGTGAAGGGATAAACGAACAAATAACTGGCATATCTTTATCCACTCTTAGACACACAAACAAAAGCGATGACTAAATGCATAGATTCTCTGTGTATTTACCATGAAAAAACACTGAATGTATCGCAGTCTTAATTATTGATATATCTCTGTTTATCAATGAAGACAATGATACTCTGATATTGACCCTTAGCCTGGCTGTTATTAAGAAGGTGGAAAAATATGACTGAAATAGGGGATGCCAGTAGTACATGGCACCAACCACCTTGTAGTAGCAATGCAAGAAGTTACATCCTGAAATGGTTGGCTATGAGTGTGAAGTTAGTTGGTGATACTGTGTTTCTATAAAATACTCTGTGGCGTATCAGGTAGATCGTAAGAAAATAAATATCTTCAAAAAGACAGGAACATATGGTTTCCCTGTATATGGGGGGATGATAAGGGTAGTTTGCTTCAAGCCATAAAGTATAAGACCTTCTTCTCAAAGATTGATATCATAAACATAGGGAACAGCTTTCCCACCTACTACTCTTTATCAGGTTTTGCACATTTTTTTAATGCTGCTTCTATTCACCATAATGACCAATTCCCCATTGTATAAACAGAATGAAATAATTTTGCCATGGAAAAAAGAAAAGAGAAAGGGCACTGAGGGAGCCAAAAAGATAGGGAGGGTGGAAAGATCAAGATGGAGAAGATAAATACCCAGTCAAAATCCTAGTCAAGAAAACTTGCTCACAACCAGCAATCATTTGAAATAGTAGCATGCCTGCTTTTCCAGAGTTCATACTCTGCCTTGCTCAATACTGGCTCCATTTGCCTTGACAACAAGGCTTCACAATTTTGTATCATTGTGACAAAGTACCTTAGTGGTGATATCAATTTTGAAGGCCACCTAAGGGTCAGATAATAGTAAATTAAGTAGATTGTTGGGTGGGGTTGGGTTAGAATATTTTGAAGAACATTAAAATTAACCAGAACAATAAAAAGAGATAATAAATCATCTCTAATGGAATCCATCCAGTGAACAGATTTTGAAGTATAAAATACAGTGAAGAATTACGCATGTTCTGAATATGATGTACTACTAGTGAGATTAATATTCAGTAAACATGGGTCAATTGTCTGCTCTTTCTCATTTGGGATACTCCATATACCGTACAACTGAACTGCTACCCAAGACTCAAAGCAAGTAGCATAGACAGTCTCTTGTTAAACATGATCTGAGTAATCCAAAATTGTCCAACTATTCTATAATCACCTCAGTAATCTGATAGTATCTGCAGCCATGAGTACCACATTTTCACATGGAGTTTTACCACTTGATAATAAGGTTTTTTTATACTTAGGAAAGTGTATTTTTCTGGAGGTTTGAGACACTTGTCCATCATTCTTTGTATTTGAGCTGATTCTTAGCAAAATGTGTCTTTGAACTAGCTGTTCTAAGTATTACTGTCCTCCGCCCATTGGCTGAAAACTCCTCCTGGGTAATGAAGAAAGAACCAGAGAGTATTGTTCCTCCAAATCTTCAGTCAAGGACCCAGGACACATTTTCACCCTTTGAGGTATAATTGTTTCAAAATTGTCTATTCCTGCTTAAGCAATAGATGTTTGTCATAGGGGGGGAAAAGGAGCTCTAAACACTGTGACATTAAGTTCAGTTTATTAAACAGGCAAAGCAATAGGTAGGCTGTGTCAGGGAAAATGTAGTCACCTTGGGCTTCTTTTACTCTCAGTAAGGTGATATAGCAATTTTAAGGGGAGTTCATCTTGCCAGATGAAGAGGTTTTACGGTAGATAAATCATGCCCAAGAATCCACTGACTTTATTGTCTAGATCTATGATGCTATAAGGAAAGCATGTACTTTTCAGCTGAGACACACATTGCCGATATCTGCATTTAGTCAGCAATATAAGTAGCCTCTTGCTAGGTTTGCTTGTTCTTGTCTATGTTCAGAGGAAGATCACAGGTTCTTCAGTCAGAACACATATTTGGAGGGGTCTCTGTATTGGATCCCAAGAGCAGACGTGCTTGCCAGTACCTGTGCGAAAGTGTCCTAATAAACTGCAAATCCGTCAGCTATTCCAGTATGAGCCACTCAGTGATGAACTAAGAGAAAAGCTGCAGCTTTCCCTCAAGGTAATACAATCACATTTATTCATTCTTCCAGTGAGCAATAGAGAACAGACAAATTGTGTGACATTAATTTGCAGTATATACCTGAGACAAAAAAAAAAAATAAAAAAAATCTACATTTGAAGAAAAATCATGATTTTGTATGTAGACGGGTGGTCTAAGAAAAATATATTTCTGAAGCAGCTCAACTGTTTTCACTTATTTCTTGTGGAACCTACTTTTCTGTGCAAATATTTGGGATCCAGTCCAGTACACATCACACATAGTACACTAACAAATAATTTCCTTTCTGTCAATATTGATGTCTATTACTTTGCTTTTACTTTGCTTAGGGTTTGTTTTCCTTCACAAAGCCTTAAAAACTTAATTCTATAAAGTTGTACAAGAATTTCTAACCCACGATAATTCTACAGTTAACTTGGTGAGCAGGTCACTGAGACACACTCTAGTCTTGGTTATGTATTTGTTTTCATAAATCAGTACAGAACATTTCCAGATTCAAGTCTGAGTTCTGTGACCCGGTCCATGTCTAGCAAATAGCTATGTTGCCTTCTGACAAAGTACACACCCTTTATCCCTCATCAGTGACTGATTCATAACAAGGTGCAAGCTATACCTCATGTGCAAGTGTTCTGAGATGGAATCTGAAAGTTCTGCAGTTGATCCTTGTCAGCAACTTCATAGTTCTCAGTTTTGGTATAAAACATTGATTTATTTGATTCACATTGTGAAGATGCTCTTAGAAGAGCTTAGAACATCTTAGAAGAAAAACTTATTATTACTTACCAATTAGAGAATAACAAAATACATGTGTTGTATAATTTATTCATTTAATGTATTCTGATGCTGGCATTGCAGACTGAATTTGAAAGTTAACAGCATGTGAAATTTGTGAAGGTTGTAGCATGTTCTAGCCAGTTAGATTTTTTTTTATTTTTTTTTTCATGTTGCATTTCAAAAAAGTCATGCTTGCTATAGAAAAACATTGACAGCTGTTCAGCCCTGGCATGTTTGGGACATGCCAGTCTATGAGAATTAAATTTTACCCTTTTATAGTCTATAAATATATAAAAATTATTCTTTAATTTGCATACCGATGTTTCAAAGGCAATGCTTTTAAAAGAAGTTCCACATGAAAATCCCAAAGTAGGTTTCTTTATTGACCAGATCTGTTGTTGGCTTTTAAAGAAAGAAAAATGCTGTTTGTCACGAGGGTTTGGGTAGCTGTAGTGCCTGTGGGTCTGCTCTCTCTCTCTGTGTCCCTGGATGGTGCTGTCTACCATCAAGCAGTAAGTTGTGTCTCCTTAGAATACCCACAACATTTTTCTTTCAAATATTCTACCATTTTATCAGGATTTTGCAGTTGTTTGGGAGTGAAGCACCAAACCGTTGAGGGTGAGATGGTCTCCAGATACCCACCCATACTCTCCCACATGCCATGCCAGCCCTGACTATTCAGCCTCGGGGAAAATCCCTGGGTGGTATTCTTAAAACAATTTTTGCTAACCCTGAACAGGACTTGAAAAACATTCAGGAGACCTAGCAACAGGAATATACTGACCTGAACATTCCCAGGGTATTCAAAATTCTCAAAAATTGTTTTAAGAAGGAAGGAAGAAGTGCAATTATTGGCACTGAGAAGACATTTGCAATAATCGCATTAATCTGTAATATCATCATTGCTCATATATCAATATTTAATTAGTGGATTTTTCCTGAAAGAGTTCTTTTAAATCTTTAGCCAAATATTCACTTTGTCAGAACTAGATCAAGAGCTAAAGAAAAAGGTATTCTTCCTTTCTCCATCTCCTTTAAGATTTAAGAGTTATGAAGGAATGAAAAACAACTGGAACTAGAAACAGACTGCTTCTGCAAACGTTTATTCATAAAGCTTGGTACTGCTTGTAGCTTTCTAGCAGAGTGGTGTGTTAGGATAACCTCCTGCAAGGACCCTTTTTTTTCATTCAACTGATCTTCTAAAGCATAACGAAGTGTGGGAAAAGAAAAGTATTCTTTTCTGTAGTACTTAGTGTGATTCTGGCAAAGTAAGCTGTCTAAAAACAGAGATTCAGATTTTCTTCTGAACCTAATTTTTCAATTATGATGTTGTAAATTTCTGTTTCCCTAATAGGAGATCAAACAGGAGGGAGATACAGATCACAGTGTTTGTTAGAACACTGATTCATTAAGCTGATCTTAATAATATAATTGATTATTATTAATAGCAGCTATTTACTCAACCCATTCCTTTATTCACTCACATAGTTACTCAAACATTTGCATGCTCACTTGTCCTTTCCTGGTTGGTGCAACAGTGAGGAGGCCAAACCTACCTGCCTACTCAGAAGCAGTGTCACACCAGGGGCCTCTAGATAGCTGTTGGATGTGGTCCGAGTTGCACAGTTCACTGTGGATGCTCATGTGTGCTAGTGGCTTGGTAGAGATTCAGTAGACTCTTGGTGTCCTTAGTACATTAGTTCTTGCAGATTCAATAGTCTTGCTAGTCTTCAGAGTTGATTAGTCCTTGGTAAGCTTTCACTTGCTGCCTTCTCAGCATGTAGTCCTCTCTTTGACCTGTTGGGTTTTTTAAAAACTATTTATTCATGCAAACCTTTAGATATCTATATAAACCATCCACACAAATTCACAGAAGGGGCCTTTATGACATTGAAAAGAACCACATGTCCATTACTTCTACAAACTCTTTTCTCTATATATGTGCCCCTTAAGTCTACCTCAGCAAAGAAAACATCTGCATCTTTCTTGTTCTTTTTCATTATTCCACCAGGAATATATAGACAACATTTTAAAGCAGGAAAATGAGCTGGAAGAGATGAATGTAAAAGAACCAAGAACAGAAGAGGAAAAGGAGAATGCTGCAAGTCTCCTTGAACTGGTTACAGTGAGAAAAATACAATTTTTAACTACTTTTCCCAGAAAAAACATTGTATTGCATTGGAAGTGTCAGCCTTAAAATGCATCATTATCCATTAATAAAATAGCAAATAGTAGGATAGCACAATGCCAGCTCTGCTGAATTTAATGGTAAAGCAGAGCCGCATTCAGCTGGGCTACTGAATGGCACTACTGCAATTTTGGGGAAGAAATGCTGAAAACAGCTTAAGAGTTTGGCTCTTCAAAATGGTACATTCCCTAACACACAGACCAAAAATACGGAGCTGTGTATATCCCCCAGCATTAGGATGAGAATGTTTCCAGTCTGTTGTCATTGCACCTGGGAGACTTCTATTTCAACCACAGCCACCTGCATACTGAGAAGTTAAACTCTGCTCCTGGGATAATCCCAAAACAGTCTGGAGGAATATTGTTATTATTGCTGACCAGCATTTATATTTTTTGGAAAATGTGCTCTGCTAATTTGCACAGCTAATTAGATCATGAAAAGAAAAAAGAGTGGAATAGGTAATGGGAAAGGCGAATAAATAGAGGAAGAGGGACTTGGAGTAGCAGTCAGGAAACAGCAAGGTTAGTGGGAGATGAGTGGTAAAAAGCAATGAGGAAAATTCAAGCAGGAGAAGTGGGTGGAATGAATTAGGATGAATGAGAGAAATACTGCTTACATTTTATGTAAAGCGTGATCAATTTTTGTGAATTTCAGTTCTTTAAATAATGTGTTTCCTACAGCTTCCTTTAAATTTGGTACTTTGCATGATGTGAATTCACACACTAGATTTTTAGTAGCTTAATACAAAACACTGTTTTCTTTTTTTAGTCTCATTTAGGAAATAATTTTATTTCCATTTAATCAAATTACACACATATAGTTAATTCAAACATACTGAATTAAAAAATCTGGCATTTGAAAAGGAAGATCTAGCTATGTTAGTTGAAATATTTACTTCCAGATGATCTATTGACCTTTCAAAAGTGAGTTTATTTTAGCAAACAAATATCATCTTAGCCTTAGAGTCTACGTTTTAAACCTTGTCTCAACATGCAAAAACATTAAGAATGAGATCTTTCCAGTTTTAAATGCTGTTAATTTCCTTTTCCTAGCATTCTCGATAGATCTACAACTTTACCTTTTTTTTCTCCATACAAGCTTTAAAAAACCACCATGTAATTCTAGAATTTGTCTCTGAACTTTTTAGCCAAGTTAGCCTTTTCATTTGCTGAAACTAAAGCGTATTTTTTTATATTACAAGCTTTTGTATATATTTTTTGCTCTGTACTTTCAAGTGACCTATAAGTCTTAAAAAGAGAATAAAGAAGTATCAAGCAAAAAAACAGAAAGAAACTCACAACTTTTCTGGAAAGAGGAACGTAGAGAAGTGATCTATCAGTAACTCCATCTGCCTGTATCCTCCAGGCAGACATTTGTTTGTTTTAATGAGATCCATGTGCTGAATCTCAAGTGCTGCTCAGTTTCAATGGACTTGTCCGGTGACTATGGTTGGTTGTCTCAGCTACCGTGAACACCTTTCCAGGTACAGATTTCACACGGGACAGCTATTTTCTGAGCAGTACAGTCTCAATGTGGACCTGCTGTGACCCAGGAATCGGTGTTACAAGCCTCCACTGTTCCCCAGCTCTGTTACAACCCAGACTGCCTGGTCACAGGGACTCTGGTTTCCAGTTAACAGCTTCAGGGACAGTATAAGAATAAAGCAAGCAGCTTAGTTTAGAGTCTCTTATCCCTCAAACGCTTTACAGTAAACCAACCACAAGAGAGCTCCTCAGTAACAAAGCCTACAAATTCCTGAACACACTTCCCCTTTGACTTCTCATTGTGACCATGAGTTTTAGATCTGGTTCAAATCCTTTGCAGAAGGATTTGAATATGAACTGGTTGAGTTGATTTAATAAACAGCAACCATGTAAAATACAAAGTCATCTGTGAAGTAGGTCACCAAGAAGGAAGCAAATACCTGTTTAGACCAGGGAAATTGTACTTCATTTCCTTTTTCACCAGCTTATGTTTTCTAACACACTGAAATGCCTGCATTCTTGTAGTCACATTCTGAGGTAACAAGAAAACACTTGTTTAGGACAGAAATCCTTTGAACAGGATGCTGTTGTTGTAAGGTTTGTTTCTCACGTGGTCACAGTTTTTCGCTCTTCATTGCAGTCCTTCCCTAACTGGGAGAAGTCATCTGAAGATCTCAGTGCTAGAGGTAATAAAAAATTAATATCTATTTTTTAAAATTGTAAAATACCATAGTAAATTATAGGGTACTGTAGTATTATTTTTAAAGAAGGAACGTAAAGGTGAATTCATCTATGTACTATGTACATGTTTTGTCTCTTCTATTCCAAGTATGATTTTCTTGGGTAATTAGAACTTGTTAGCATCAATGATTGAGTATCTCTAAAAAACACTTCCTGTGTTTAGGCATGTGCACTTGTCATTTTTACCCACATTTCTACACATACGGCATTTTTTCAGGTATAAAAACTATGACACCTCTCAGTTTTAGAGAAGTATCAACATTTCAGACAAGTTTTCAAAGCAACTGGATAAGTCCTGGTTGTTTATTACAGTTGAAAATCTGATCTCGATCTCAAATGATTGTGTGTTTTTGTTACATCAACCTTGCCTGAGGGAAAAGATGGAACAGTTCTCCCTTGTGAATTTCTGTTAAAGTTTTCATAAGATACTTGTTAACATTTATTAATGTTTTCAGTAGGTACAAATGAAAATGTAGATGTTTGTTTCTTCCAAAAATCTATAAGCCTTTCCCACAGAAAAATCCATAGTATTTTTTTCAATCCTGTATTTTTCTGCCCTTCCTACATTGTCAAGACTATTTCTGCTTGTTAAAATAAGCACACCATGCAATGTAAATGGAAACTGCTGCAACAAATGTTTGCTACGCAGTTTCTTATTTTAAAAAATATAATTAAAATGTACTTTGTAACATACCATTACTGATGAAGAAAGTGTGAAAGAGAAGCTCTTTAAAAGAGGCAAAAATATTAAAAGTGGCAAAATAAAGTATATTTTATGGTGAAAAGGCTGACACACAAAAAACCACCCTAGTTTTGAAGTTTGCAATTACATAATTCCTGAAACACTGAGAGATGTTGTCGTAATCAAATAGGATCATATCTCTCAAATACCCAAATCTCCTAGGTTTTGTCACAGAAATTTATTTTAAACCAAGGAAATTTCTTTGGTCTCACAGTTTAGGTGCGAGGCATGACGTAAGCAATGTGTTTTACAGAAGGTGTCAGAGGACAGTGAAAGTCTGTAGTAAAACGCCAAAGCTGGTCACAGTCTTAAATATGGAAAGACTGGCTTTTCTCCATTATACATATTGGGCTAGTAGTTCCTTCCATGCGAATGTTGATTATGGTTACTTCATAGCCACAGTTAAGCACAACCTAAGTAAGCTAAAAGTAATAAAGATCCCTGAAAGCCTCCATTATTTTCTTCAGCTGGAGATAGAGACATGGAATGTTGCTCCCCAGTCAGAAAGTGGCTGAATATCAGCAACTTTTGCTATTCACAGGTATTTGATTTGTATCTTGGAAGCTCATAAAGATGTTTCAGGAAATACAGGGTAGGGGTATAAACTTGAGCTGCTTCTGGTTCTTTCTACTTTGAACTGAATTAAGTTCATATCTGTTAATGTTCTGAACTTGATTTTGGAATGAAGTTCTCTTCCTCTTCCCTCACACTAATAAAAAATCTCTAGGTTTTCATCAAGTGACAGAAAGATGCATTAAAAATATATCCTTCTTTGTTTATTGTTCATTACACTTAGCAGTGCTTAGCAGAACATACTAATAATACTCTTTACCTTACAGCTCACATAACTGAGCTGTATGAACAGGCAGTGGATTCACATCACCAGAGTCACACGGAGAAGACAATCACTACCCAAAGAGAGGACCAACAGCAGAGGTTCAGGTAGGACAGATCAGTGACAACTGATGCAAATGTAAAGAACACCAAGGGTGGAACCAAGTACGCAGGCAAGGCAATGTACTTTACTGACAGTCATTAAAGACCGGGACCTAGATCTCTAGATACATATCATAATATTTTACTAGCTTTTCCTGTGGTGATTTTGTCCCTCTGTGCCTCTCTTTCCTTATCTCAAAGATACTTTAAAGTTTGTTGGGAAAAGATTTTGAGAGTTTCTTTGATTGAATAATATAATAAAAATGCAGATACGAGTGAACAATTTCGTGCAAATTGTGTAAGTCCAGAAGTCACCTGAAATGTTAATGTACTCTCATAAAAAGCATTTTTTATCCAAAGTTATCTCATAAATATTTTTTGTGCTTATAGAAAATTATGCTAGTTTTCTCATTTTCACTACTTTTTTTTTTCTTTACTGATCATTCAGCCCAGAAGGAGTAACACCAGTGTCCAAGTGGCAGAGCAGACTACAGGAGCACAGGTAATAATATTAGTAGGACATAAAGTTATTTATTTTATGAGCCAACTTAAGCCTGCTTTTGAAAAGACTGTTTCTAATTTCACCAGGTCTTGGGTAATGGTCCAGTGAGTTGCTAGCAAATAATGGAGTGATCTTTGCAACAGAAATGCTGAATGGTTTAACTGTGTCTTTTCTTTTTTCCAAAAGCTAGTAGTATTGCTGTTAACTTACACTATTCAAAACAAGGCTGAAGTCAGAAGTCCTCTGTTCTGTTTTCTGGTTCTGTCACCAGTGTGTAAAATAATTTATATTAATATTTTAAAATGTTGGTACTTTAGATTAAGATTCAGGTATTCCACAAATCCCAGCTGATTTTTTCAAATAGAACCCCAGACCCATGACTATCACATGGTGGTGCTTCAAAGCTTCTCAAGGCAAAACAGTCCCAGCTCTCTTAGCCTCTTATCATATGAAAGATTCTCCAAGCCCTTAATCATCTTTGTGTCCCTTCTCTGGACTCGCTTCTTTAAGTCTATGTCTTTCAGTGTATCAGGGAACCCAGAACTGGACACTACTTTACATGTGGTTTCACTAGTGCTGAATAGAGGGGAAGATTCACCTCCCTGCCTCCTTGGACCTGCTGACAGCACTACTTCTCAGGCAGCCCAGGATTCTGCTGGTCATCTTTGCCGCAAGGGTGCACTGTTGGTTCATGTTCAATTTGGTGTCCACCACGACTCCTAGGTCCTTCTCTGCAGAGCTGCTTTCCAGCAGTGGGCAGGGTGGCTTAAGTCCCCCATGAGGACCAAGTATTGTGAACACAAGGATTTTTTCCAGTTGTCTGAAGAAAGCCATATCTACCTCTTCTTCCTGATCAGGTGGTCCAGAGCAGACACCTACAACAATGTCATCGATGTTGGTCTGCTCATTAATCCCAGCCTATAAGCTTTCAGCTGGCTCAGCACACATCCCCAAGCAGAGCTCCCCAGCAGCTTTCTGGCTGCTCTCTTACATACAGGGCAACTTCCCTTCCTTGCCTGCCTGGCCTGCCCTTCCTAACGAGCCTGTATCCATCTGTCACAGCATTCCATTCATGTGAGCTATCCTTCTGCTTCTCTGTGATAGCAATGAGGTCATAGCTCTACAAGTGCATGCAGACTTCTAATTCCTCCTGTTTGGTACCTGTGCTGCATGCAGTAGCGTACAGGCTTTCAGAGAGGCACTCAGCCATGCCGATTGCCCAAAAGGGGTATGAAAGCTTTCCCCATAATGCCATCCCATAGGCATTTTCTTATTTACATGCATATGCTTGGTGTGCCCCTACTTCAGCTCTGTTCCCTGTTTTGTTGACTGTGATGTCTCTTCTGCTCACATCACCCCAGGCCCTTTGCTTGCCTACCAGATCCACCACTTTCTCACTTAATCACCAAGGGTTCTCTTCCTTCCCGCTTCATTGTGGAGTGCACTCTAAAGTGTGGCATACATTCATGGTTTACACCTTGGAAATGCAGCTGCATTTCAGAGGACATTTTAGGAGGTAAAACATGTGGACAGTAGGTAAACTCATTGTCTTTAAGAACAACCTTAAGATTAGGGTCATCTTAAAAATTAATGCTTTACTAAAACAAGATCCATTTTGCAACATTTGAACATTCTGCTTTGGCAACTAACTGTATCTCAACTTCCTGTTTTTCTAAAGTATTTCTCATGGGAGTTCTGAGGCAGACGCTATAATCTTCAGATTAGAAATGCTTTTACAGGAGGAAGTGTGTGTGTGTGTATAAACATAAAAATCTTTGTAATGCTTGTATTTAAGGCTGACCTTCACTTTTAATTCTAATCTCCTTTACTTCACTTGCTCTCAGGTTTTTTAAAAACTGTCCATTATCTCCACTGATGAATGGTAAAGCTGTTTGATGAGTTTAAGAAAAAAGATCTACATAGATGCTTTGAAACAGCATATATTGCTAAAAATGTACATTTCACAATCAGATGAATTTTCAGGAGAATTTCTGCTCAGGTGTAAATCAAAAGTCACTGGATTTCAATTTCTAGATATGGTAACTCACAAAAGCATTTGAAATAAAATAGGAGTAATCTCAAAGCCACTATGAAGTGACAGAAAAATAGGATTTTTTGGAAAGTAAATTTACAGACTCTTTTTCTATGGAGATACATAATTATATTGCTGCATTATATAATTCTTTAGTATCACACAAAAACTCATTTAAGCATTGTGCATTAAAACCATTATCATTTTCAGTTCTAGAGGAAAGGGTTTTGTGAATCTGATAGAATGTCAAATTCCTCAATGTAATCCAAGCATAACAGTTTAAATTTAAAGAATTAAAAAGATGCCTTTATTTCATGTTGAAATAGAAAAACTGGTGTATGAACTAGGATTAACATGGAGAAAGTTATCAGTAACATATGTTCATACACAATGGGATTAAAATAATTATATTGACAGCTATTTAGGTCATTCACTGTTTCTTAGATTAAACAGAAAAACTTGAAATGGTGATGAACTAATGTTATGATCAGAAACTTGCTTTTTCTTTCTTATTTTTGTGAAAGGTTAAAAAGCAATTGAAAACTAAGTTCTCTTCCATACTACTTCTTAATTACTTTCTGACTTGCATGACATAAATTTATAATTTGAGATTTATATTTTAATGTAGAATTTTACACTGTTTTGCATACTATTTAAAGAATTACTTAAAAAAAAAAATTTATATATATATATGAGTAGTCAGCACCCAAGAACATCATGTGCAATTCTGGCTCTAAAGCAGGTGTCAAAACTCTCAATATGATTAAGAGTGATAATTTCATAGCTGATATTAAACTTCTGCAAGCCAGTGAAATTATAGTAATGTAAAACTGGACTAAATCAAGCTGAAAACAAAACTGGTCTTTACTGTAGCGAATCTTACCTTCAGAAGTTTGAACACCTTTTTCTGTATCCACAGAGCCATAAAGTTTTTCTGTGATAAAATAAATAAATCAGATTAATTCTGTATTATAAATTTTAGCAATGCATCTGAAATACCAATTCTCAGACCAAAATGTTTGTTGGAAGGTTGGAAAGACACTATTGGCAGTCTCAGACATGTCCCACAAGATTTAGAGAACTGGAGCATCTTTTGAGGATGAACTCTTTGTAGCAGCCAACCCACTCTTCATATGCATTTTGATCAGCCCCTCCATATATCATATCTTCATATCTGAGGAGGACATTGTCTCTGCATGCCAGACTAGCCTGTTCTTGATCTAATTGCCAATTACAAGAATATTGCTTGATGTGACTAACCAGAAAAATAAAAAAAGCCACTTGCCTTTATCATTTCCATTCCTCAACATTTTAAACATAATACTGAACACCAGGGTGAACTCAGTTATAATGTTTTTTCTTTCTTTTCCTTATCAACAATGTTAAAACTTACTTAGGAAAGAACTTGATGAAGAAAAGAAGTCCTTAATGGCAATAAGAAACAAAATAATTCCGCCGTATTTTGAATCGGAAATCGGCAAGGAGTTTTTCCTGAAAAAGGTGATGTAGCTGAAAACTGGATGAGTTTGTGTTAGGCCAGGTAGTTTCTGTCATCCTCCCACAAAGACAGTTGTGGGTTTACATCTCAGCCTCAATTTATCTCAAGAAACCATTACAGAGGACAGTTGTGGCAGAATTAATACTGGAAATTATATGGCCTTATCAAAGAAAACATATCTTGGAGATGGTATATGTTTATTGAGTACAAACTCTAGATTCCTTACATAAATTCTGGAGAGAGTCTGATTCTGAGCAGAAGCTGGACCTCGGGTCTTTTCACTTACCACTCAAAAACCTCTCTCTGCTAACTAAAGATGAATTAGTAAAACTAATTAATGGGATAATGCTGGCCTATGCATCTTTCCTGTTGTAATCTAAAACTAATTAATGGGTTAATACTGGCCTATGCATCTTTCCTGCTGTAATCTCACTTGTTAAATGTTCTAAGTGCATAAAACATACTCAAAAAATGTACAATCTGAGGTATAATGATGTCTATTCTTTATAGTTACCACTTTGGTTCTGCTTATTTGTTTCCTTTGCACCCCTCCTTTTTTTTTCCCTTTTTTTTTTTTTTTTTTTTTTTTTTTTGGGGGGGGGGGGGGGGGGGGGGGGNNNTTTTTGGAGGGGGGTGGCGGGTAGGGGCTGGTGTCTGCTGTTTTTTATGAAAGTTTAGCTGGGAGACCTAAGCCCTCTTTCTTACTTTTCTCTAGTTTCCTGATGTGGAAGCACTGTCTATGGAACTTCCTCTAGTTCAAAAAAAAGAAAGTGGGAATTTCCCTCTAGAGATGATAAAAAAAAACAGTAGAGGTAATTTGAGCTTTTCTGTCTGTAACATTTTAGTATCTTCTTCATTGTTTTATCCAGTTGTCTCATTTCATATTGCAGTTAAATTTAAGGTTACATTATCTGACCCCATGTATTCCCAGTCATTTTGACACACGAACTACTTGAACTACAGTGGCTACACCTGCTCTGATACATGAAACATACCCAGCAGTATTCCCTGACATTGAGATCCACCAATATGGAGCAGGCTGTGTAAATTCAGTCTCCCAGTACAAGATGGCCTTTTCCCGGGCCAAAACTTGTGTACCTGAGAGTGTTTTTAGGGAGACTGTTAGGTGGCACAGTCAATATCATGCCAGTGTTCTAACAATTTAACAGTGTAGATGATTATCATATTCCATCTGGGAGTGTTCCTGTTTAATCCACTAATATAAATGTGGTCTGTGAGACTTCTATATTTAATGTGTTAAAGGAGCCTTTGCAGACATCACTGGATGTGGAAGCACCATAGGCTTTGGATGCAAAGGTGAAGAATTGTGCTATGAATGAGAGGTGGATGGATGCAAAATGCTCAAGAAAAACTTCAATGGAATAAACAGTAGTTAGGAGTGGATGAGCAAGAACTAAGGAGGCCAAGTTTAGAAAAAGACTAGTATGATTGTAGGAATAAAATGGGAGATGGAATTCTGAAATTCAGTGGTGAGAGGGGCAGCTTGGGGATGAGGGCAAAAGCAATATGGAATAGGAAACATGCAGGTTAAGCATAGTTTGGAGGATATAGGAGGAAAGCAGTGACTGCATGATGGGAAGCAGTGAAAGAATGAACCATCATCTTAGGTTTGAGCTTTACAGCATTGAGAGGAATAATTCAGTTATGTTTGAAAAGCAGCCCCACAAGTTACTGAAATCGCATAGAGAGATTAAAAGTCGCACACAGCAAAAAATCACATCAGGAAAGGAGTCCTCCATGGGCCTTTATCAGACCCCCACAAATTCCCATATTTCCTCATTTTGCAATCACCATATTGCGGTCACCAGAAGACCTGTGTTGGATCGTTTGTTAGGCCTTTATGGCTTATTGCTTGATTAGCCAGAGAACAAAAAATGACTAATCACAAGGTAGGCATTTTTGATCCCTGTTGCCCAGTGGAGCAAATTGTCACATGCAGAATTCACCTAGCCTTTAATGGTTATGTAGACAGCTTTCAAAGGTTGTCTAGATTAACGTGCCAGAGTCTGTGATTTTTTAAAATCTGTTTATGAAAATGATGATCATGAAAAACACTTGTCACAGTATTCCATTAATTTCCCTTTAGCATCTGAACATCTCAATACTATGAATGATTCCTCACCTTCACCTGACCTTCTGCTGCAGGCACATTCAAAACAAAATGAAGGTTCCAGCAGCACAACAGGTAAAGCTGCCTTCCAGAATGTAGTTTGGAGCAGGTTACTATCTATCTTCTTATAACTTTGACAAAATATTTACAATAGAAATTTAAATCCACCTATCTTTGTTCAGCATTGCAAATACACCTGAATGCAACGCTGGCAGGTATAAAACTAATGGGAGAGACTCCCTCCTTTCCCCTAGGAGGCTGCTGTAACAACATGGGGATGGTAGAACTGCAGACAAAGCCAAAAATGTAATTTCTCTACTAAAAAAAAATGCACATGCTCATTAAGACCTTTAACAGAAGACTGTAGAACAGAGTTTTCTGTGCTTAAATGGTCTTTTTGCCATTTAAACATCCCCATTCAGATTTGCTTTCCTTGCTATGTCTACTGTAATTCACTCTGTTTATGCATCTGCTTGTGATGACAGTCTTGCATGATCACCACTGAAGAGCCACCAGTCTGCTTTAATTAGCCCCAACCTTTGGCTGCCACATAATGCCGTGCCAGCTGAGCTTTGGCAGTGCATGCTTGCAAAATCTATCCTTGCATCCCGTAGTTACAGCTTCTCTTCTCCCTTTCCCTTCCACACAATACTGGTACCCTTTCTTAGTCATGAGGTTCTGCAACAGCTGTTGCCTTCAAACTTGCCAAATTTCCTCTGTTCTTTATGCATAATCCATAAACCTCAGGGAAGAGGTACTAATCTGTACTTCCAGGGCCACACAATAGGTGACAAAAGGAACAGCAGCCTGCAGGGCGGGGAGGTGTTGGAAAGGGAGATGCCAAAACTAGACTAACTTCTAATGTCAAAGCATAAATTTTGCTTATCTTTTGGCAAACCAAGAAATGCTAGTGTTTTATTCCATAATGTATATGGGTTTTTAGGGTTTTTTTTATCGCTCTGGGCCATTCGCTGTGCAGGTGGGAAGCCCCTCTCTACCATCTGCAGTTCTGTTGTCTGGAAATAAGAGGGGAATCTAGAGAAGATGCTGTTCTCAAATAACAGTTCTGCCTTCTCACAATGACTAACTGACCAGACTCAGCATTCCAGCTAGACAGTGCCTGTAGCCCCCACTGAGAAAAAACAACTTTTCAGTACAAAATACTGAGCTAGAGGTTGACCTCTGGTGAGAAGACAGCCACCATAATTATCTTGTGTTTGCCCTTCAGAAGTTATCAGACTTTACAATAAGCTAAATGTGTCTTAAGCTGTCAAGCAAAAGAAGCTGTATTTAGATCTAAGTTGTTCTGGCCATCCCTATGGGCCATCTATCTACATTATACAGTGGAGCACATTTCAAAGATGACAAGGTAGCTAAAACCCTCTTTAAGCCCAAAATCAGAAGCATACAGGTCATCCATGAACAATTTGTTGCATTCAAGAAAATAAATCCTGCTCAGAGACAGGGCTTCCAAGCTGGTTGTGCTGGCAGAGCTGTACTGCTTCAGGGTCTGGACTGGAATGTGTTGTTATAGGGACATACAGATTTGACTTGATCAGCCTGGGTGTTTCTGCACAACTGATCATTGTGCAGTGCAGGCATGCCTTTGGAATGGTAATGTCCTCAATTTTGACTTTTAGTGGTTTCACAGGTGTTTCTATCTTCATTGCAAGTTTCCACTGAGATGCTTCTAACTAATTAGTTCTAATAATTACAGTTCAACTTTACTTATTAGTTAGATTTTAATTACTTGCTACTATAAGGGGGTTTCTTAATGTCTGTCCTCTTAAATAAAAATGAGACCAATTCTTCTGTCCTTGTGCTAATCAAATGCTGTCATAGAAAATAAAAGTCTTATCTGAACAAGAACTTCAGGATTAGGCTGAATATGATGCTTTGTTTTTCATGCTTTTGGAAATCTTTCCTTCCCAGACCTAAACAAGGCTGTAAGATCACAAGAGACACCCTTTCAACGTAAAGTTCAGAGTCTGCTGGTGAATGCTGCAGGACAGCCAAGAAAAGAGAAAGTGAAATTACCATCATCCCTGCAGGGCAGAAAACCAAACTCCATACCAAATAAAAAGGTAAAAGAACATCTTTTTTGTTTATATTAATATTCTCTGTCATCTTTTTTTGCACGAAATATTCCTTCTGGAACAATACCGTAAGGTATTTTGAATCTGTTTATTGAAACGATAGCAATTGCAATTTATGTTTAAGTTTACTGGCAATTGTAAAGTACCTTTCCTCTCAACTGCTAGGACAAACACGTATGCCAAAAGCATAGTTCCCCCTGAGACATCTCAGTGGCTTAATACGTCTGAAAACTAAAACCAGTATAAATTTCTGGACAATATTCAAAGTGCCTCTTTAGTGTTTACTCAAATTAGCGTGTCTTTTTGTAATTTTTCAGGATGACTGGACAGAGGTCAAATGTAGGTTAAGTAACTGAACCTAACTTGATGGCCACCACCTTTCTCGATTGTCTAATATTTTAATTCTGTTTGCAAAGATAGAAGATCCTGTCGCAGGAAAGGTCAACACATCTTCTCTTGCAACAAGACAACAGCATCTTAGTGGCTTCCATCTCATTCCACCGAGAGTGATGCTTGGAGTGCTAAAGGAAGGCTGCACCTACGCAGCTACTGTGATCCTGAAGAATGCTGGTGTGAACTTCTCAAGGTTAGTTTAAATTCCTAGTACCTTGGGGTTTAACTGTCCAAATATGCATTGCTTGTTAATTGTCAAACTTCTGATCTGATTAACATGAGATAACAAATGGCATTTTTAGGTTTGGAATCATTTAATAATGACTGACTGGATAGAGGAGGAGATAATATTAGAGATGCTTCAGCATTATTTGCATATTAGCATTATTAGGAAGATGGAAAGGAGTAAGGAACAGCAGGTCCTATGTGCATAGTCCTGGCCCATCACAGATTATTTAGTGGTTCTTATTGAATTCTTTCATGGTAACCAATATTACATTTGGCTTTGGAAAATATCACTGGATACTGCTAGTTGGACAATCTAAATGAGCACAGTTGTATTCAGGTAGCTACATGTCTTGAGCTGCACTGAAAAACAGCTCCAGTGATGACACTGGAAACAGAAGAGAAGGATGAAATAAAGCATTTATTTACGCACACATTTCCTTTAGTCAGTGTCACCCCTGTCAGTGTGTGGGACAACATAGCACCACACTGTGTTCCAACGTGGTGAGCATAAGTAAGTCCATTGCTAGGTCTGCAGTCCAGTAGATTGGCTCTTGCACTGCATGAAGAATCACAGGAAATTATCAGATTACCCAGCTGTGGTTTAGCGACTCTATAAATACAGTAAGAAAACGCTTCTGACTGCTCTTTCTTCTATGCTAGAATTCCCCTTTTGAGTGACTGCACATATGTTCATTCAGTCACTCCTGCACCAGCATTGTTCCAGTAGTTTTACTGTAGCGGTATTCAAGCAGGTGTGCTTATGACCCCTTGTCATGGTTTAACCCCAGCCGGCACCTAAGCCCCACACAGCCGTTTGCTCACTCCCCCACAGTGGGAGAGAATCAGAAGAGTAAAAGTGAGAAAACTTGTGGGTTGAGATAAAGACAGTTTAATAGGTAAAGCAAAAGCCATGCATGCATGCAAAGCAAAGCAAGCAACTCATTCACCACTTCCCAGGGGCAGGCAGGTGTTCAGCCATCTCCAGGAAAGCAGGGCTCCATCACGTGTAATGGTTACTTGGGAAGACAAATGCCATTGCTCCAAACATCCCACCCTTCCTTCTTCTTCTCCCAGCTTTATATGCTGAGCATGACATCATATGGTATGGAATATCCCTGTGGTCAGTTGGGGTCAGGTGTCCTGGCTGTGCGCCCTCCCAGTTTCTTGTGCATCCTCAGCCCGCTTGCTGGTGGAGTGGTGTGAGAAGCAGAAAAGGCCTTGACTCTCTGTAAGCACTGCTCAGCAGTAATGAAAGCATCTCTATATTATCAACGCTGTTTTCAGCAGAAATCCAAAACCTAGCCCCATACTAGCTACCATGAAGAAAATTAACTCTGTCCCAGCTAAAACTAGCACTGCCCTGTCCCCCCACATGCCATACCTGTGACAGAAAAGAGAGCAAAGCATATTGTTCCCACTCCATTTGCTCAGCTGGACTTGCCTTTATGCTCTATGTACCCTGCTTTTTAGCTTAAAGGAGAACCTGTAACAAAGGTCTCTAAGTCCATACAACTTCTGGGCTTCCTGAAGGTTTTTCACTTCAAAATAGCTTCATTTGAATGGTTATAATCCCACCAGATGCTTTCCAGAATTGCAGTACTTGGTGGGAAGTTTTCATTTCAGACAGCTTAAAACCCGCAAAGCCAAAACTAAGCTTTTTAAATTCCTGTGCTTTAAGATAGCTATTCCCACCAGTTTTCCAATGTCAGCTTCTCACTCCCACCTATCCTCAATTACTTCCTGCAGCTAGAGAGGTTCTTAGTTTATGTAGCTGTTAACTGAAAGCTGCTGTTTAGGTCAATCTCATCCATTTGTCCCAGTGGACAATACTGTTCTTTCAGAAACTTAGAATAAGCCAGGCTTGGGCTTCTCTTCTTTTTCTGCTAGACCCACAGGTCCCAGGAGAGTGAGGCTAACTGAAAGCATGGAAATAAACATCCTACTGTCTTGATGGTCTAGGTCATTTAAAAGCTGGTTCCTCCTCTTAGCACTGGTGATAAATAGTCTTTGGGTTCTTCTGCAACATTAACACTGGTTAAGGAAAACAGTAAGGAGGGCATTAAACATTCTTGGGCTTGAGTGTGCAAGTCTCATGGCCCTGATGTGCTGCAGCTTCTGGATGCTGTTTCTTTGGAGCACTTTTCACATGAGCAAGCACCTGCCCAGCTTCCCTTTTCTGGATGCAGGTGACCTACAGTCTGATATCCTCTTTAAAAAGAGAGTTGAGAGAGGTGTCAAAGTGACCCTACCTCAGCAGTCATAGCATCCCTTTATTATGGCGCTATAGTGCTGGAATGAAATAAACATAAACATTTATGTATAACATTTGCTGTTACTCCTTGGGTAGCTAATGATCATCAAAAGAGGAGCTCACAGGAGACTTACCCTGGTGGGATCATCATGATCTCTTGTGAGTACTCAGCCAACTAGGCACTTCAGAAATCTGTTCAAGACTAGCTTAGAGACTACTGTACAGCTCCTTACATCAGGATGAATGGCAGAGGTTTTTTGTTTTTTTTAAGTCAGCCTAGTTAGATATGGACTCGAAGAGACAATTTTTTCCTTTAATGTCCATTTAAGCATCATGGTGCATGCCAAGATAAATCAGCAGATCACAAACCACAATCCTAGAGCTCACGATGTGCACATTATTTTATTTTTTTTCATGCCAGGGCACTGTACATAGATAGTCAAGGAAAATACCACCATGATTCTGATAAATCCAATTTATCTTTTAAGCCTTTTACTAGATGCTTTGAGAAGAGAGCTAAGTGACTAGCTGTTGAATGACAGCAGAACATGCTGAAAGGCAGAGGTAGGGCCAACGGTGGGCAACTCTGAGCCATGTGTGCCTCACACTGAAGGCAAAACTTTTCCATGACAGGGTCAGTAGTTAACTATGTGCCCTCCAGACTATCCATACCATAGCCTGAACTTGCTGGAGCATCCTGACAAAAATCAAGTCCAGTTTGTCATAACAGTCAGCACTCCAGAGAAAGCACTGGAATTCTGACAGCAAGTTAGTAATACTGCCAGAGCTTTCCATAAGATGGAGCCATATGCTAGGAATGCCTCTTCTACTGCCTCTCCTTTAACAGCTTCTGGTGCAAGTACATGCTGGTAACTGTTCTTCAAGTGGAAATGAAAAATCACAGGGTAAAGTCCAGAGCCATGCAAAAGTAGAGGTGATATCTGCTCTAATGGTCTTTAGAGATCTTAACAGTGGAAGCTGTGTGCACAAAAGGACTGCACAGATATGAAACAATCACTGAAAAGTGAAGTGAAACTACTGTCTTAGTGGGTACTGTAAAATTAAAGAGGATTATTTACAGAAGATTTATACCTGTATCGTGCATCTGCAATAGAATCATATCAAAGGACATTAAATAAAGATCATTAAGGACTTCTGTGTGTGCAACACAGGTGTTTGTCAAGAAGATGTAATTTGTACTTCACTTTCCTTTGTATATGCAAGCTTAGAATGCTTATGTTTCACGGTCTGTTGTAAGGACCAGGCAGTGTAACAAGCTCTTTGGAGACTTACTTTGGCCCATTAGTCCGCTCCTTTGAGTATTTTTGTTAGAAACCTGACCTGTGGTGAGAAGCCAAGGAATACCACTGTAGCCCAAGTTGTACATTGTGATGGGAAGGATGAGCTAAAAAATTCTGCTGTTGTTTGCACAAACAGCGGGAGAGCAGACAGCCTTCTTCCCAGCAGTGCCTTCCCTGCCTGAAACAGTTTCTGGCAAACTGATTCTCTTCTCTTTCTGACAGGTTTCGGGTGAAGCAACCACCTCTGCACACAGGACTGAGAGTGATGTACACACCAGGACCCGTAGGTTACACAGAAGATCTTTTGGTTTTTTGCTAGGCTCAGCTGGCCTTCAGGCCATCTGGGGGTTCTCTTGCACCAGCTGTCCAAGAATAGAGCTGGTAGGGTACAAGATTTATTTAGTTATTTGAAGTGAAGCTGCCTTCCACTGTCCCTCTGCTGCCTTCAAGCACCTGCCGTGCTCTGAATCTCAGAGTTCGTGCCAGAATGCAGAGGGATAAACATGTGAAGTTCAGTGGAAAGCAGCAGGTTGAAGCACTGAGGTTCAAGACAGCTTTTTTGGATACTCTGCCACTGCCTCTGACTTTTCCCATGGTTTAGGGTACTTGTTGTATCTGCTCTGTCTTACACCTAGATTTTATCTCCTGTCCTGATACCTTCAAGAGTTGAACTTAGTAAACACTTGCCTCAGCCATTTCTTCTCCTGCTTGCAAATATGCTCTACCTTAAGTCTTTTATCTAGCAAAGTACCATAGCACATGAAATTGTCCCATTATGTAGGAAGCTTTCACGCTTTCTGCTTTGTTCAGTCTCTCTTCACCTGTGTGTTGTATCTGAATAAACATTGTGCTGGTCAGTATCCCCACAGCATCCAGCTAATACCAGGCAATATCCTTGCCAATGCTTTTACAGGTGCAAGGAGGCAGTGCCAGAATGCAAGGTACACCTCCTAGTCCAGTGCACCAGCCACAACTCAGTACTTAAAACAGCTGTAATAATTTCTGTTTTCTTTTCCTCTCCATGCATCCATCCCTTTTGTATCTCTCTTTTCTCCCTACCTCTATGCTCTTTTATTCTAGGATAGAATAGACTATTGCAGTTGGAAGGAACCTACATCATCTAGCCCAACTGCCTGACAACTTCAGGGCTGACCAGAAGTTAAAGCATGTTATTAAGGGCATTGTCCAAATGCCTCTTCAACACCGACAGCCTTAGGGCATTGACCACCTCTCAATTCTCTCCCAGCTGTCCCAATTCCCCTTTTCCCTCTGGAACCTAAAAGGAAATTAAGGGGAAAAAATGCAAACACTTGGCAGTTTTCTTTCAAACTGCAATGTGAAGAGACACTGTTTTGTACAGACCTCTAAACAGAGACTGGGTAACTGGCAATCACCGTCATGTGCGCTGTGCACTAAGTCTTGAATTTCATAAGACAACACAGAAGAACCACCAGCTGCAAGCACTGCTGGAGGGGATTATGTATGAAACATGCACCTTACCTGTGAGTAATCCTCTGTCTCTCCTAGGTGGCAGCAGGCTTGCAGGTTGAACTGGAGATAGAGATTTTTGCCATGGTAATTGGAGGGGAAGGTACTGGTGGCCTTGAAGAAATTTCTCATGATATTGAAATATTAACAGAAACAGAGACTCTTCTCCTGCCTGTGAGAGCAAATATCCTTTGGTGTCTTACTTCCCACACATGCCTTCTACATGTCTCCCAGCCCTGGGGACCATCCACCTGTTGGGAGCCTTAAGCATCGTTTCCAGTGCAGGCTGCTGAAGGTAGCAAGGTTTGCTGTTCTTTTCAGAAACACACAAATGGGTGTTTTCAAAAGCACAACAAATGAACAGTTTAAGATTCTGACCCCCCAAAGCAATTTACATCAGAGTAACAAGGTTTTGAAAAGTGGGGGAAGGAAGAATGGTAAGCTCAGAAAGATGTGGCTTTTTAAAAATATGTGGAAAGAATAGGAACCCTTTCCCACCACCCCCGATGGAAATCCTTTATAACATTTTTAAACTTATGGTAGCATCTGATGGTACAGCCTCATGAGTAACAAAATAATCTATCATCCCGGATACTAAACAGACAAATGAGACAATCCCTGTGTCAGCAGAGATGCAAGCACAGAAGTGCATGAATGCCATCAGAAATCAGCCCAGTCTGAGTTCAGTGGGCTTCTCTGTTGTTTAATTGAGGACACAGGTAGAGTAAAAGAAAATAGTAAAGTCAAGAACTAGTATTTCTCTTTCCCTTGTGCTTCAGAAATTATAATTATTTTCCAGAGAAAATTATTAAATGACTAATTATGAAAATAAAATTATTTTTAAGGGCAACTTCAGAAGAAAGAGCGAAGTTCTGTTTGACTTTTAATCAAATTTACAGTTAAAAGTCTGGGAGAAGAGGTCTTCTGGAAGCCTAAAAAAGAAATAGCAAGGCAAGGTGCATCCAAACACACCAGAAACTCCACTCCTGGTAAGGGCCACCCTTACCAAAGAAAGAACTTCAGGGTCCTCTGAGACTGACCAGAGTACTAGATAACAGCAGCTCCATTGAAGCTTTATATGCCCTGGAAGTGACATTGAAACTCCCCAGATTGGGTTATAGTGACTCAAAGAAGTCTTTCACGTCCCTTGTTGTGGAGCTGAGCTAAACAGGACTGGTGGCATAGCAGCAAAACCAGCTCCTGCTCTGTTCCCTCTCACCCAGTCCTCAGACACATAGTTGCAGACCAGCGGCCAAAACATGTGCCCTTCCCCACTATCTTACCTGGTCTTTAATCTTTGAGCTGAGCAGTAGTCCAGATTCAAGTTGTTTCACAGCCTTATTTCCAGAATTCTTTCCAGCCTCCACACACATTAGTTACATAAGTGTACAGAAATGGTTAGATCCTTAACACAATATTCCACCTGTGTTAACCAATGACATTTATGAGTGCCGTCCACAAGGATACCCCCAGGGTGGGATGGCAGCAACAGTCCGAGCAGTTCCCACAAGCCCCAAGCCACAGTTCCGGATTACACCTCCCCGAAAGCTTTCTAGTTAAAGTAAGTACTGGATGCAGCGATACCAGCCGTAAATTAAAGTACAGTTGGTTTACCTCCTCTTGGCTTCCAATCCACATCATCAAACCTCATGCAACTGACATCAATGCACACATCACACAGATGCGACAACCTGAGACAAGAAAAAGGAAGCAGTGGATGGCATTAAACAAAGGACTCACTGCAAGAGATTTACAGATTGCTACAACTGCTTAGCTCAGTGGATGCAGTCACAGCAGAGCCTCCCCAGTCCTGTCCCAAATCCTGCACTTAAACTGTCTCCACATTAAACGAGTCATTGAGCCTCCTGGCAGCAGGAGGCTGGATTTATTGCAGTTAAGCCCTAATAAATCAGCCTCTCTTTAACACTCTTCACTTTCTAAAACCAAGTCTTACTGCTGACCCTTTGACACTGACAGCAAGTCTAATAAGGGTCAGGAGTCTTACAGATAGACAGGGCAACCTTAACATGACAAGCTCAAGCACAGACAACCCTCCACACACATTGTTTCATACAGCACATTTCTGTAACTTTAGAGATTCAGACTATATGGAGAATGGAGAAGTCTTCCCTGCCAAAAAGAAAGCCTTGCTGGGAATTTCTCCTCAAACCACCAGCCAACATATTCAACATTAGGCTGGTATTTCATCTCACCCATATCAACTCAGGCGCTCTACGATACCATCGATGGTGACAGTACAGAAACAGGAACCCTATGGATGTTTCTTCTCTCCTCAGCTCAAGAGTCCCCATTTGCCTCATATGTGTAACACTGATGACATCTTTTTTCTTTCAACTTTAACATCTGTAAGTCTGCCATGTTATCTAACAAGTCAGTAAAGAAATTCCAGCTGTATCTCATTTCCTTTCCTCTGAAGAAAAAGAAAAGCAATCACATCAGTCAGTTCTCAAAAGAAACTTTGCAGAGACACATGCACCTCTGACTCTGCATCTGCTCTAGGACTGCCCAGAGTATATCAAACACAGCTTTTTTTTTTTTTTTTTCTTCCCTGTTTGTTTAAATATCTTCTTACCTTTTCCAATGGGGAATTTTACCACACCCCCCCCAGAGTAACATGCAGTTATAGTCTAGAAGAACAGCAAATTTAATGCCTCCCAGGTTAGGGGCTTACAAGCTGGAGCTCATCAGTGAAGGCAATTTAGACAAACTTCTCTCACTTCGTGTTGAAATGGAAGAGAAGTAGTCACCCAGTCAGTTCTCATTTTGGTGAGACACCCTCATGTCCAAACTGAAGTTCTGATCACTGTCAGCTCCCACTAAAAGCTCCAAGATGACAGAAATTAACTACATGGTATTCTCCTCCCACATGGCTAATCCAGCTAATCATAGTTGCCATCACCATAGCCCAATCCCCCTTCTGTTCTGACAAAGTCTTTTGGTGAATTGATTGGTAATTCCTACTGAAGCTGGCTACAGCTACCCTATGCTACCCAAGCAACTGTTAACAAATGCCTCTTCAAAATTCCTCCCCAAAAAAACTCCTGGACTCAAAACCATATTAATCTCAAACATGTCAAGGAACTCTGGACTGGTTGGTTTAGTCTCATGAAACATGACACTCCTAAGTTAAGTCCTGTATTTGGTTACATAGTCTTGTTCAACCATCAAGAATAGAAATAGTTATGTCAACAAGCAAAAAATCACTGATGAAGCATCAGGTGACTGCACTTAGTCATAGCTCACTTATAAATGAGAAAAAAATCAGAAAACGTATTTGAAACATTTCACAAAGATTCTCTTAATATACTCAAAATTAAATACTGCATAGGAAGCTGCCTTAGTATTCCTAAGTAGACTGCCCATCCTGAAATATCCTGGTCATGATTTTTAGGTCACTTAATTTGTGAAATAAAAGCAACTCAAATCTAGTTGAAGCCCATGTAAGTACCCTTTCTCATGTTGTTCCCATCCAAAAACAAGAGTAGAGGCCAGTTCTGCTGAGGCCAGTCCATCGCAATCACAGTGCTTGCACAACACTTGCAAAGAATCTGGATGTAATTACTTGATTTGCTTCAACAGCTGTAGGAAAGTATACTTGGGATTAGGTTTTTTTCCTTTCATGTTAATTTTCTCTTCTCTTTCACTACAGGTCAGAGCCCTAGAAGAATGACATGAAGATCAGCAATACTGAAATAGCCGAATTTTAGTCCAACATTATGGAAACATCCCAATGTAGATGTTTTCATTTATTTAATCAGATTAACATGAATAAATATTTTGTCTGTCCCCTACAAATGGAAAAAATGGTCCAAAAGTTGCACAGCCTTCTGGTGTGGCTATCTGAAATGCAAATAGTGGAATGATTACTGTATTTCAATCCCAATGTTTGGTACTCTGCACTTCAGAATAGTGCTGAATGGTTCTCCGATAGGTTTATTTTTGTTTTTAAAAGCAGTTAGGTTTCTATAACCTGTGCTGAGCCAACTGAAATCTTTTTAAGTACTGCGCATGCATGAGGTTTCACCGAAGTCAACTGTGATTCTTCAGGAAAGAGCTGCTGATCTGCTCTGGTCTTCTAATTCTTTTCACAATCATAGGCTTAACTTTCTGTATGTTCACCTACCTTTAATTAGCTGCAGACACCACACGGGGATTATGAGTACACAAAGTTACACTTGACAGGGAGGGATTCTGCTTCTATCCTCTTGTTCACTATCAGACATGATCATCTGCAAATTCTTATCTGCACATCTCTCCACAGTGGAGGACTGAGCCACTTAGAGATGGCCTTCCCCTCACCTTTGTTCCTACTCAGTAGTGACTGAAAGAAACATCTCAGTCTGTCTGTGAGACACCATATCCAAGTGCAGTTCTGCTTTCTTTTTATGAATTCATTTCCAATGAGGGCCTTTCCTGTGCTTCATCCTTTTTCCAGCATGCGACATCCTGAGAGATGGGGAATTTTCCTTGATACATGCAGATGACTTGTTCTCTCAACACTTTACAGTGACTGAGAATCCCATGAGTGGGGGTTAAATAATAGCTTTCAAGAGTGTGAAATATGAATGCCAGTTTTGGACTCTCCCATCCACGCTGTTAAGTGAGACACAAATTCGAACAATACAGATTTTAAGTTGGCTCTGTATTTGCAAGTGTTTTCCTGCTCAGGTTTGTAAATCCAAGGAATTTCACCTAAGAAAGGGCAAGTATCCAAGGATATCAGAATTCTGGTATATCAATGCATTGTTGGCACAGGACAGACCTCTTCCATTTAAAAGCATATGCTGAGCTCCCTCAGTAGCCATTTGAGTACTGCAGTGGTGTTTTCCACTGGCCCACCAGACATGACTAGTTGTCCATCAACTCTTTGAGTCAGATCTGACCTATTAACCAAGGCTGAAAGCGAGCTCCGCAAGATGCCAGAACAGATACCCAGCTGTGGACATTGTTTAAGCCCTACCCACAGCTGAGAAAACACCACAAGAAGCAGTACCAAACTTGATCCAGGATGCTCCAGCACCAATGATTTTGTAACTGACTGTGCTGATTCCTGCCCTGATGCTTTTCAGTATTCTGCAGACACAGCCAACCATCCTACATCAGTCCCCTCAGCAGTGCGTTCTGAACACTGAGGCAAGCCACTGTTGCCGGTACAGACTGGTCACAAGTGATGCACATCAGAGAACCAGGGGGAAAGTTCAATGGGGATGCCTGTGTCAGCACCTACGGAGAGAGCACAACCACTTTCTACCACCTCAAAGTCCTTTTCTTCCAAGTATTCTTCCCAAATCCCAGTGACAGCAGAGACAAAAGGTGAAGGAGTTCCACCTGCTCCAACTAAGATCAGACATGTGTCATCATCATGGTAAGATTACTGTGCATCCCAAGTCACTCTTCTATACCACCACCTACATCCTTGTTATCAGTCCCTGAGTTCATGTGCACCTGTGGCCATGGCTTTTCTCCCAGGCCTCCCAGAAGATCATCAAAGGAGCTCATTACTTAGGTTCTATAATATTTATCTCCCTGACATTAATGTAAACAGAGCACATCACATGGAGGCAGAGAATCAGCCTTCCCCTTTTGGTATCTCCTCAGTCATCACTGCTGAAGGTACACTGTGGTGTCACAAGCTACCTCTCCATTTGTAACACTTTCCATCCTTTGTTTTCTCAGTGAGCTGGCCAAGATGTCAGCTGAGGTTACCAACACAATTCATCATCCTACAGTGCCTCCTCTCCCTCCCACTGCAGTAACCCCTCTTATGAGGTTCTCCTTTGGGAGGAAGAATGGAATGGAATGTGTCAGGATGGAGACATGTTTGGGTGGAGCTGTCTGATCACAAGTTTCATCCACATCTGGACAAATATAAAATTACAGAGGTACACAAAAACAACTGGCAGAGCTGAATGAAGATTGCTATTTCCATAGAGAGTCTGAGACCCACCTCCTGGAACAGGAGGATGAAGCACTGTTGTAAATTATCCAGACTCTAAAGAAGGAAGCAAACCATCAACCCCCGACAAAGTTATTTACTGATAACAGTTATTCTAATAGGTGTTATTACACCTGAGGTGCTGCCAAAAGATTGACCAACTGAACTGTTCTCCTTGTGCATAACTCATAGTAATAGAGACCCTAAGTCAAAGACAGGAGTCAGTAACAACTGGAGTGCAGTTAAAAATCCAGATGAAGTTCAAGTTGGAAAGAAGTCCAGCTTTGAGAACCCAAGTCAGACCTGTAAGTCCAATAGTATAATTAGTTTTTCAGCAAAGTACCCAGAAGCAGCCCACACCACATCCACCAAACCTGATTACTGGTAAAAAAGACAGCATGTACTACAAACCACTAATTTACAAACACCAGCAGACACTTGCTCACTTTATCCTGCCTGCTGTGAAAAATAATTTTATCTGATACAGGACAAGTACAACATTGCAACAACTGAGTGCAGTTTCTGAAAACTGGAGCAAGTATAACGCAAACAACCTATGCTTCGCATGTTCAGTCTGCCAGCTCTATAAAATAGCACAATTCTGGGTGGCAGCCCTTTCATTTGCTCCCACAGATTATACTCCCTGGAAAAAAAAAAATCCTTTGAGAAGGGACACACAGGGCAAGACAGTTGAGGCTTTACTAGAGACGTATCAGGACACAACACCATGAACAAAGTTTTCTCATAAAGCATATATAAATATGGAGCCAGGTTTTTCCCTGTCACACTAAAAAGCTAGTGGCCATAGACCAAGTTCTCACACTTTGGCAGAAGTCACATAGCTTTGCTCAGAGCCTCTAAGCACTGCCACAAGCCACCAGCAGGTGTCAAAACAGGCTAAAATCTTGCAAGCTGCCTTCCCTGGACAGGGCATGGTCCCATAAGCAGTCCATGTGCTGGATTCACTCTGTTCAATTAAAACACTGCCAGAACGAGCTGACCTCTTCTGCAGGAGAAATCAACTCCATTTCTAACAGGCATTCTGCTGGAGGAAAAGCATGTACCTTTGACAGCCACCTCAGAAATAGCTCAACAGACTACAGAGTTCATCTCAGAGACAACCATTCTGGGTTGAGGTTATATGCTGGGTTATATCACGTGGGGAGGGGACAGACTTTGCCCCAGTCACTGGCACATCATCACAGATGTTCAGCCACAAGAACGCTTCCATGGTCAGCACTGAGGTTACACGACCCCATCCAGATGCTCTGGGTCTTGGGCAACAAATGCTACAGCACTGCAAGAACCATCTTCTCTTTCTTCTTCCTTTTCCTCCTCTTCTCCTCAAAACGGTCAGTAGCATCAGCAAAAAACGTCACCTCATCCTTGGCCTCAATCTCCCTCTTCAGGTACTGGAGCCCTGCCATGTTGAATCCCAGCACATCCTGTAAGGACAGACCAGCACAACACTGTTGGTCACACCTCAAGCTTGTTAGGGGTCAGAGGGTCCTGCACTGGCCACCCTCTACTAAGAAATGATGAAAGCAAGACAATCCACAGATTTAAATAAACAACATTTAAATGTAAGCTTCATCTGAGTAGGAGAAAAAACAGTCCTGCACTCTGTTCCCCATAGTTCTCTCTAAAGACCAGCTATAATCCTCTGTATTTTCTGAAAGACAAGTTGCTGGCAGGCACCTGAAATTGCCTCTGGGAAGATGCACAGTCTGCCATTCTCAGAGAGACTTGTAGCCCACAGAAAAGCCCAAGAGAAATAGAGAGTTTATTTACCTCCTACATATTTAGAAAGTAGCGAGCCAAAGCCCCAAATTCATACGTCAAAGAAAACCAAGAGCAAATGAGTGAGGGAACACGAGTGTAGGCTCATCACCAAGTAGTCTCACATCAAGAAGAACATGAGGAATAAGCAGCCTATTTGTACTTCCTTTGGAGGAAGGTGAAATGGGCTCAGACCCCCAACCAACTTTCCCACTGGACACCACAGAAAACGAATGCTCCCAGATATTGGCCCATCCTGTTATTCCAAATCCTGGAAAAGAGGAGGCTGCAACACTCACCCGGGCCTCACTGACTCTGGAGATGGTGGTTTTCTTCAGATTTTCTATCACTGTCACCAGCATGTGGTTGCTTGTGATTTGCCCAAAATGTATCCTGGGAACAAAGCAGGCAGTGATGTATTGCAGCATTGTTCTTAGAAAATTAAGAAAAGCCCTCTCCTGAGCCTTTCTATGTTCTGGATATATGATTTTTCTTAAATTAGGCCTCCCCAGACCAGCCTTATACAACCAGCATGGGCAGATTTATCTAGAAAAGTTATTCTCTGAAGCTCCTCTTACATATACAGTGGTTCAAGGAGCAGGAAGGTCCCTGTGAAGCACTTTGAGAGCAATGGCTCTACAAAGACTCAGTGCCAGCCAACAGTGCCATTCAGCCTCGATGCAGGATGTTTCATACTAATGAGACTTGGGGGACCAGGACCAGCAACCCCATCCCGGCACATCAACACTCTGCATCCAACCAGTCGATTCCCGCACACCATTCACTGCGGGCTGCAGTGATTCCTTATCTCCTGCAGAGACCACATCTTTATTCCCAAGAACGCTTCCCAAAAGCTTCAGAGCCAGAGACATAGGAAAAAGCCCAAATTTTCCCCACACACTTATGTTACATGCATTCACAGAAAGCAATGTCATCTTTCCAGCTCCAGACAGCACAGGAGCAAGGGGAACCTCTCTGTTCACGCAACTGGCACAAAGTGAGTTCGTGACATGCAGCAGCACAAGGGGCCCAGAGGAACCTGAGCTAAGACTCAGATCCGTCTGGGCAGATGAAAGACTCACTTGAGCAGGAAGAGGAGAGCTCGGCACAGGAGTTCAACTTCTGAACCCAGGTGAATATATTCATTGAAGAGTCTGAGCAGGTCAGGGACATAGGAGAAGGGCAGTACCAGGAGAGACTCTTCCAGCTCACTGAGAAAGCAAAGAGACAGAAGCATTAGTCTCAGCCACTGCACTGCTGCAGATGAGCAGAAAACACACTGCTGCATAGGCAGGCTCTAGTACAAAAGTTGTGCTAAGCATTTATCGCTGCAGGTCTGTAACTGCCCACAAAGCACAGTGCAGCTGCATAGACTAGAGCCCAGGCTAGCAGGCATCTTCTGGCACAGGGAGCAGGCATACAACCTTGCCTCCTCAGCATCCCCAAGCTGCTGTTCACATACGTGTGCATCTCCAAACAGCGAACCCGTATACACAAGCTTCAACCAACACTCCCCATGGAAGGAACAATTCCCATTCCCCAATTCCGTGCACACTCAAGAGGCTGCCAGGGACAGTAACTCCAGACTCTCCCGCACTACCCGTACCCAGTGTGAGAGACCTTCTTGGGACCCCAGCCAGCCCTGGGCCCAGAAATCCAATTATCAGTCACCAACCATGTTCAGCAATAAGGCTCTTGGGACTCACCTCGACTTGACCTTCTTGAAAACTTCTAGCACGTATGCAGAAGGCTGTAACAGAGGAAAGACACCAGCTCTGCATATCAAGAAACATTCCAAGACAAACGTGTGCCTTATGGTCCATTTCACCCAGATAAAAGCACGCAATTGAGTCTTGTGAGATGGACAGATCAAGCTGAATATAACAAAGAGAAAACTCCTTCAGCTTCAGCTGCCAGTCTGGGTGCCTCTCCCTTCGCCTTCTCATAAACCCAGCCTTTTCAGGATACTCTAAGCTGGTGAAAATACTGTGAAAAATCTATTTTATACTCAACCAGCTAAATTATCTCATACTCAGTTCAATGAATCTTGTACAAACCAGATAAAAAAACCTTGGTGAAACAACCAAATCATACACACAAAACCTTACACAAACTCATCTCCCAAAAACTTAATTCCTGCTACTCCCGTTTATGTGCTGCAAGCATTCAGCAAATGCAGAGCACAGCTGGCAAGTACCAAAGAAAGTGCCTAACTACTAAGTCATAAGATTTAATTCACTCTGTTCAATCAATTCAACTTGTAATTAAATATGCCAACATTCACAGAGGAAGAGAAAGAATGGCTCTGGCTAAGTGCTTACTGATGTCCTATGGTTGGGGGGCACAATGACACAGGTTCTCAATTATCCATTCTGGTGGATGCTTAGGTGTTTTGTGTAAGACAGCACAGCTCCTCTGGAATATGCTGTAGCATGGCAACTGCACCCTCCTGGCAGCAGGAAGATGTGCCCTGAGGCACAGGAAAGTTTTGAACTAGCTTTCCCGTATTTTGGGCAATACTGTAAACCGCTGGCTCATGATAAGGTACATGATAAAGCCATGGCTACCATCAGAGTGATTTTGTAACACATATGCAAGATATAAACACAAAAACAAACACAAAAATTACCACAAAAACCCCAAACTGTCTTCACTTTGCACAAGCAAAAGTGCTAAGTTTTCATTTCAGGTGGAACCAAGTAGTCCTCCTTCCCCACAGCAACCCAGTGTTTTGTCTCAGCCAGCAAATCAAACAGCCCCACACCAGTTGAGAATGGCCCACAGCCTCTGGCCTGGGCATTCTACTTACTGTAATATTTCCATAGGCATGGAGGATGGGATTGACAGGAAAGGGAACCTGGAGACACAGAATTGGTTAGAACGGGGCAGGTGTGTATGTACAAATGCATATTCCCGAAGAAAAAAAAACAAACCAAAACTTTAATCCGCAATAGAAAAGAGCTTTCATCAAGTGTCTTCCTGCAATTCCCACACCTCCACCCTCCCCAGACCTCACTGAAGGCCTCATTTTTGCAGCAGCTAGACAATCTCATTCTCAGACATATATGACTGACTCAAAACATGTATGAATTTTCTTCCACTTCTTAATTGTCACTTTCTCCACTTACATCACAGCCCCTTATTTAACAAGGAATGTTGAGATGAAGGCAAAGAACAGACTTTGGGATGAATTTGCAGCAGCATGCTCTCCTGGGGACAAAACTTACATCCTACTGTGACTTTAAATGTAAAGATCATTGGAAAGAACATACCACTAACCCTGCCCCAGAGCACAATGCCACCTTGTTCTCCAAAAAATTTTGGCAAATCTCTGCTATTTCCAGCTGTCCTGATTTTACCCGCATACTGAGCCTTTCCACCCAGATGACAGAGCTGGAATGATACACCCAACACACCTTGGGACTGGAACATTCCTCAGTCTTTTACCTCTTTTCCTGCAGCTTTGCATATGGCCTTGTGTTCCTTCAGTTTCGCCATCTCTTCTCTATATAGTTCGATAGCTTCCATGATCCGCTCAGCCTGCACCACACAGAAACACAAGCCTATGCAACACCAGTGACACCAGACAAGCCAAAATACAGCTCATGTCCAACTGGACAAGCAGAGGGGGAAGCAGGAGGGCTGACACAGAGCATCACAGGACATCTCGCTCAGAAAGGTAACCTCTACTCCAGACTGCACCACTACTCTAAGCATGTCAGTCACGTCCTGAAGATGTCAATCGTGACCCAAGTTCCCCCCGCTGCCCCAGATGCTCTCTGCTGCAGCTTCAACTGCTTGAAGCTTTGTTACCTTGACACTGAACTACACCCCAAGCAAGCAGTACCTCTTCAAGGCACAAGCTTTGAGTATTTTGAGTGGCACAAGCCATTTTGAGTATTCAGACTGAGGATTTCCTTGTATTTAGAAGAGCACAAATGACTCCTCTTCAAATAGATGCTCTGACCCCGTGACAGCACACCTCCTTGAGAGATTGATCAGACACAACACAATGACGGCGGACCCACACAAACTTACCGCTTTGATGGTTTCAATAGTTTTCTTTCCTGCCAGCCCTGTCTCTCCTTGCGTCTCTCCAGCCACCTACAAAATACAGAGTTTGCAGCTCCCTCTTTCAGCAGCTGAGCAGCTGATACACTTAGGCACCCCTGCATTCTATCACACTCCATACTAAGGAAAACCATCAGTCCCATTCCCTAAACTGGGACTTTATCTGAGGAAATACAGGATTTCCCAAGTGCACAGCTCTTCCTCAGGAAGAGAGGCACATGCTAACACTGAGCTGTGGGAGGAAGGTAAACACAGCTCTTGTTCCACCAACAGAGGCCAAGTGATCTGATCAGTGTCAAAACAAATCGGCCACACAACCCAAGCATCTGAGCAATAGGGATTGGGCTTCCCTACCCATCCTGCATTGCATGGACGTGAAAGCAGCTGTCAGAAGGCAACCCAGCCTGGATACAGAGCTGGTGTGGATGTGAACTGGGGAGACAGGATGGGCAACAGCACAGCAAGGTTTCAATGTACTGTGTAGCAGTTTGACCAGCTCCACACACTCTCCTGAAGTTGTCTGTGGGAAGCACCAGAGTCAACTGCATCATGGGGCAACTACAGCTTCAGCAGCACCTTCCGCTCTTGGTAGCAAGAAAACTACCAGTCCTCTCTGACCTCTTTTACGCCTCTTACAGAAACAGTTATTCCAGACTGTACAGTCAGACTGACCCACATTCAGATGGTGCAACTCACCACAGGCTGCTCTTCCTTTGCCACACTCTCTTCATATTCAGCTTCTCGTTGCTACAGTGGATGAGAACACAACATATTAACACAGGTGAGCAGGCAGCAAGCAAGGGTACAAGGGTTGCCCTAGCTTGCAAGAGCAAAGAGCCTCTTGCCTGGCATCTCTCACATGACTAGGGCCCCATCAGTGTGTAATTCACCAAGGTCATATTCATGCCCACCTTGTTACTCAAACTTGACCCAAACCACACTTTTATGGCATCTGGAAAAGGAGCTGTCTCTCCTTCTACCATCATCATTCCTAGCACACCAACTACGGGGCATCAAGTTGCTGCCTATGGGTCACCTCAGCTCTCTGCAAACAGGCTGGGACAAAACCCCCCAACATTTATTGCAGGTTTCTCCTGCACTTCTGCTTGTCCACATGCTGCCACATCCTTCCCCCACTGTAGTTTGAAAACTGTTTTAGGAAGGGGAGACAGAACCAGACTCCTCTGAGGGATACAGTGAAAAGACAAGAAATCAAGTTAGCATTGCATCTGCAATGCAGTACAGGCAGGCAAGCACCAGCAACATCTGCGGTGCTGTCTCCAGATGGCTCAGGGCAAAAGCCCCATCATGCAAAAGACACCAGTCAACCCTGGGCACCTCAGCACCAAGGTGCAGTTAGTAATGAGCAAATCAGCCAAGCGTGGAGCCAGACTCTCCCACACTGAAAAATGAGGAATCTCCCTGCTGGGGAGAAAACAGGCCTGGAAGTTGTCTTTGGCAGGAAGGATGCAACTCTCACCATCTCCCTCTCCTCTTCCAAAACAAGTGGCTCCCTCGTCCTTTCCCAGAGGCGCAGGGACTTGTCATGGGATGCCGACACCACGTAGTCTCCATTGGGACTGAGTGCCAAACACCACACCTCTTGGTGGTGCCCCTGCATGGTAGACAGAAGAGGTAAGACATAAACACTGCCCAGCTCCCAGGCCCTGAGGGAAGTGCTGCTTATGCAAACATAATGCTTCCTTTCAACAGTCTCCAAAACTTCCTACCTCCAGGGTCTGGATGTGCTCAAATTTATCTGCATCCCACTGCTTAATCTTGCTGTCCTTCCCAGCTGTGAAGAAAAGATGGGATTTCGCCACAAACTGCAGATACATCACACTGGAAGGGAAAAAGGGTCAAATTTACCCACTTGGTAAAACACTGCAGACTTCCCCTCACTCTATGCTTGATGAAGGGGTAACTGCTGGATCACAACTCCTTGGAGATAAAACAGTCAGCAGCACAGAACTGCTGTAGGATATGACTGACCTGTCATCATGGGCAAAGAGTGAGCGGTGACAGTCCCCAAAATCCAAGCCCCAAATCTTCACATTCCTGTCAGCAGAGCCGGTTGCAATTAGAGTCCCATCCTACACAGCACGAAAAAAGGGGAGGGTGTGGGTTGGGCTGGCAGCCCCATGATGAATTGTTGCTGAACCAGTGACTATGCAGTACTGAGTGGGCAGATACCTGGCTCCTGAAACATGCCCTCCTGATCCCTCCACGCCCCCTCACCAGGGTGGCCCATGCTTGTGATACTGGCACAGCACCCTGGCTCTTTTCTGAACTTCTGCACACATTTAAGACCTTAGCTAAACCTTGACATTTTTAGCTTCCAATGAGCCTCATTCCAAGGATGCCTCAGAGCAGGATGCAGCTCAAGAACATACAGGCATGAAGAGGTTGCTCCACCTCAGCACCTGCTCTCTGCTCCCATTAACAAAGAATTCAGACTCCATTCACACTTCAGCAGAGTAACTTCAGCATAGGAGTAGGCTGTACCTCTTAAGATGAGTGTAGGGAACTCCCATGGCATTATAGTTTCCCCTTGCACACAAAATGCCCTGGTCATTTCTGTCATGACTGCCACTCCATGACCCCTCCCAGTGAGCACAGACTGTGGGATCAGGAGGGCCTTGCTGTGTCCCATCAAGAAACTGCTGACAAAGTTGGGAGCAAGGAGGTGGCAAAAAAGCATCATCCTAGAGGCCTTGCTGCCAGCAGAGGCATTGACATTGCCACAGTCCCACCTGCAGCACATGTACAATCTTAACGATACTTACGTAGGAGATGTCCATACACAGCACTGGCAGCTTGTGTCCATACAAAGAGAGGAAAAACTGAAGCAGAAGAAAGGCGGCTCAGTTAGACATGCTGAGTAAAGATGTGCAAAAATCTCAGGCTCCAGGCTAGTTCTGCTCTGCCTCTGGAGATCTGTCTTTCTAGCACTGCCTCACTTTCCTTCTTGCCCTGAACACAGTTAGCAGTAGGGCCACGATGGCAAAACTGAGATGAGGGTGGAAGTGCCCAAGCAAGCTGAGCTAACTCTGGTGCTGATCACCACTGCCTGTGGAGTTTATCTCTGTTTCTCTTCACCCATCTGTCAATGCTGGTCTGTCTCGTGTCACTCCCTAACATTAACGTGCTAGTACACAACTCTCAAAACCAACACACACTGCTCACAAGGAAGATTCTCCTCCCCCAAGCTTTGCCTCTGCTACGCCCTGTTTAATGCCATGTGTGACACATACCTCCCACCCTCACAGTGCCTCGCAGCTCTGGAGTACCACCATGCTCACAGGGTTTAGAGCAAGCCTTGCCACCTTGCAGGTTCACAACACTTTCCAGATGAAAAATGGATCTTCTCCCCAGTGTGGGCCAGCCAGGATTCTGTCAGGTTTGCTAGCAAACAGGCACCTGAAGTAGGATGCATGGTCTCTCTTTGATTCTCACTAGTGTCCTACAATAAATAGACACTTTTCCTATGTATTCCTGATCTTTCAGTCTACAGTTACATCACTCCCTGCACAGCCTCACAGCCCATTTGGTCATGCACCTTCAGGGTGTCAATGTAGAAAATCTTCACGGTGCAATCCAGTAAGGAGACAGCCAGCAGTTTCTGGTTGGGGCTGTACCGCACACAGAGAACATCTTCATCCAGTTGCAAGACACGCACATGTTTCATGGAGAGCCTGACAGCAAGAAGACAAAAACAATTTTTATTCCAAACAAACAAGCTGGGAAGAGGCATGAATGCAACTCTCACATTGCACCCTGGGAAAGCAAGTTAATTCTAACATGTAGCATCTCATTCCTCATTAGGACTTGAACAAGGCAGGACTGGCAATAAGCACAGCACTGCAGGTTGATACATTTCACTGCTAAATTTACTGCTTAATGATCTGAAGGCCCATCCTGTGGCTAGAGGCTAAACTCACACACAAGCAAGAGATCAGAACGTGGCAAGTTCTTCCCTAGCTAAGCTCAGACCTTCTCAACACAGCACTGAGCTCACTCTCCGCATGTTCCACATACATGTCATGGGCAGTTCTTACAGTGCACAGCAAAGGCCAAAGCATCTATCAATGAGAATGGATACTGCAGCTGGACGCAATTTAGAGAGGGGTTTTTTTCCTCACCTTTTCTGAACGCTGCTCTCATCCTTCACAAGCTCAAACTCCCAGAACTTGACACATTTATCAGCACCTCCTGTCACAAAGCCACGCTGCAGAGGAAAAACAAAATTATAGTGCAACTAGTGTTACTACAACCCAGAGTTACAGTGAAATTCTATAGACAAGGAAGTGTCAACACATGAGGTTTTTGAAATGCCCCCCATTCCCACAGTATTAATGATTAAGAGGACACCAGCAGGAGCAAGAACAGTTTCAAAACCTCTGGCAGGCAGGTCTAAGTCAAAGACCCCAAATGTAAGTCAAAGCATGGGCTGAAATTTTGGGACTGAAATCAGTCATCTCAGCTGTTGGTAATGAAGTGCATGTGTTTTGTGGGCAAGTTGACACTCTTCCTGTTACTGGATTGCACAGTGCACACCCCCCTACCACTACTCCACAAGCACAGCCTTCTAAAGGAAGAACAGTTTAACTAAGCCCTTTTACATTAAGAACAATTATCTGTCCTGTATGTTTTAACCTGTGAAATAAATGAATCCCAGGCAGGTTATTACTTGCTATGGTTTTGATTCCACTAGAAGCAATACTGCAGCTTCTAGTGCAAAATGACTACGTAAGAAAAATAAGAAAGGCATACATAACAGACAGAAGAAAGTAGAAGTTCACAGAAACCAATATGAACCTGAACTGTGGTAATGGAGAAAAACTGATACAAGAAGCAAAAGACACAAGCAGATTTCCGCAGCCAGGGTAGTTAGGTCAAAGAGTGTTTGCATGTAAAATGGGAACATAAAAAACAAACCATCAGTACTAACCTATTTCTAGAGGGAAGTATGAGAATTATTCAACAGCAATGCTCAGTAAACATGGGTTCAGTAAATATTTCTCATTTGCTGTGATCATGGAAAAGCCATGTGCCATAATCACATTACAAGATAGTGATGAAAAACTGCTCCAAAAAGTCACAAGGCTGTCAAAAAGCAGTTACCTACATCAGACATTTATAAATCAATGGTTCAGATCCCCCAAATCCAAGACTTTTACAGAGCAGAATGAAGTACTCTCTCAACTGTCAATGTCCATTCTCAGCAATTTTGGAAATACTAGGGAGGATCCAGGACAAAACTAATGTAACACTGTAATTCAGACAGAGTAAACAGGCAGGCCTGGTAACTGTGAGCATGGTCACCAGAAGTAACAGGTAATTGCAGTTTCCATCAAACAAAGTAAGTAAACTGAATATGGAGAAATGAGCTTATGGAAAATTAATTTGAGCTTATCCCCTTCCTTGAGATTAAAGCTGTAGTTGATAATAGCAATGTTGTTGCTTATGCAAGGCATGCCTCTTGGTCTTGTGTTACACTTTCATGACAAAACTAAGATAATATAGTTCAATAGAGCACATACTCCATGGATTAAAGCCCAGCTAAGAGGTTTCAAAGCTTAATTTTAAATGAGAAATACCTAATAAGTCAACACCATGCTGCTTACAGATTTTATGGATTACTAGAAAAATAACCAATTAAATATATCTATATAATGTCAGAGCTATATGCAATCAATCTGAAAAAAGAGTGCCCAAACAGAACCAAAGCATTAATTTTTACGTTAGGAAGCAAGGATTTAAGCCCCACGTGTATGCCTTCTGCAAAGCAGTGCCCCAAAATGGGCTATGAGGGACAGAGTGGATTGTTATCTGAGTACACATTCTCACTGCAGAGCTATCACCAGAAGAGCTAAGTGAGTCCTTGGATGGATTCAAAAGGCACTGGTGCATTTAGCACTGCTATAATTCCTACCCCACAGTGCACCCAAATCCTAGGGCCACCAGCAAAAAAAGGCTACAGTAACTTAAAAGTACCACAAGAACAATTAAGAGCCTGGAAAACACATCCTAAGGGACAGGAGAAGGTCAGCCTAATATCATCAGATAGCTGGGAGGGGTGATTTGGTCACTCAACAAGAGTGCAACAGAAAGAAAAAAGATCACTATTGTAACAAGGTCTTTAATCCAGCAGACAAAGCAGCAGCAAGTTTAACAAGGAGGATAATCAGCCACTGCAGCAAGTTACAAAGGCCTGAAGCTCTCCACAGCTGGAGCACATCCACAAGACACGTATTGCTGCACACGTGGACTCCACCATGGATGTCTGAGCGTTCTCAATCGTGCAGAAGCCAGATGAGGTGATGAGAATGGCCTCACTCAGCCCAAAGACGTATCGTCATGTGCCACACAACTAGAGAGATTTCATTAAGCTGTCCATGTATCCACAGCTAAAGTTCTTAGGTGCTAACAGCTGCATCCTCCACCTCCCAGGATGAGGGGTTCCCATGCCCCCATGAGTAATGCAAACACAGCAGTACAGGAAGGAGCAACACAAAAATATGTGCAACAGATGACACTTCAAAGGATGGCTGAGTTACCTGGTCTGGTGAAAGAGCAATGGACCACAGCGCTCCATCGTGAGCATTAAGTGTCTCCATCAGACTCCCAGAAGCCAGGTCATACAGCTGCAGCTTCCCTGTCTGGGGAGAAAGATACATCACAGAGGAGAAATCAACCCTCTGCCTTCACAACACACTCCAGAACACCTTATGGAGCATTAATCGTATCTGCAAACAGACCTGAGCCGGAGGTGCTAGGGAGGTGTCCCAGAAAGGGCAAAGAGAAAATCAGCTCAAAGCAGAGTCCAGAGTCAGAAAGTCTGAGCTACCAGAGGCAAGACTCCAGCAGTGACCAGGCCTTGCCAACAGGCAAGGGGAGCCCTTGCTCCATTTGCGGGCTCTGGGCTGGACACTTGTTTATGAACAGCACCAGCTCAGCCCTGCCAGGCCTCAACAGCTCCTAGCAGAAGAGCACCCCTGCCACCCATCTCCCAAACAGCCAGCTTTATTAGATGTCTGTTACACAGAGACAGCCAAACTCCTAATCTCCATCAGGGACTCCCCAAAGCACTCACCAGCTGTTCAGCTTAAGCCATAGGAACTACATAAAGAGCCTGTGAACAGACCAGAACCTGACTGTAAAAAGTTTTTACACATAAACCAGAGCGCTCCAGATCAGGAGATACAATGCATTTTCTGTAAGGCTGCCTTAGTGACATTTTCAGAACATACTTCCAGACCTGGGCAGTCTGGAGTGCAGGACATGATTTACCTTGGTGCCAACGATAACTTGCCGATCTCCTGGGACAAAGAGTGAGCAGAGCGCGTACTCGCAGTCCATTGTCCGGATGCACTGCAAGGTTGATCTGTGGACAAAGGCAGAGCCCAAAACCTTGTCACACACAAAATCTGGCCCACTAAGTGAGACATGCTCCAGAGTGGCCTCTGCGCACCGTTGTCTTTTCAGCTAGGGCCAGAAGATACACCACCACCCCTCTAGACCCAAATGCTATCCAGCATTACTGCTAAGAACATTTTCTATAAAAACATGCAGTTACATAGTCCACCATCACAACTTCTTGCTGTTATAAGCAAGGACAGAGTTCTTGTTCTCAAACAGCACGGTTGTTCAAGGGGGGAGGGAGGGGTATAAGATAACTTGCTCAAAGGAAACAGAGCTTGAAATTGGACCGCTCAGGTAACACTGGAACAATGCTCTAGATCAAAACAGTAGCCTAGTCAGTCTAATACCTGATCCCTAAGATAAGATGCCAAGAAACTCACATGTTCCCTAAAGAACAGGCGGTAGTGAGTTTAGGGTTACAGTTGGTACCTCTTATAAAAAAGGAAAAAAAAAAACCCCAACAAAATACGGTCTATACTGGACTGCTACGAATGACCTTTGTGTTTAGAGATTTGTTTTTCCATGCCTGCCACTGAGCCTCAGTGCTGCTTTACAGCATCAAACTCCATGAGTTAATTATGCAGTTTTAGCTCTACAGCTTCTTAGTTTCCCTAATAAGGAAAGAAAGGCAATAGAAAACTATTTGACTCCTTTACTTCATTCGCTATTTTATATTTCTCCATTGTCTCATCTTCCCTAACACTGCCTCTCTGAACAGTTCTGGGAGACTGACACAAATAGGGCAGAGGGGACTGACGCAACTGGACTCTGTACCTGTTCCAAATCTTTACAGACTCTGCAGCTGCTGAGAGAATGGCAATGTTGTCAGAGCTAAAAGCCAACGTCCTGACATCACTGCGGTGGCCTCCAATTGTTATCTTGGATGCACGGACAGCCTGTGGGACTTGTGCTGACAGGTTCAGGTTGTACGACTCGATGATGTTGTTCTGGAGCAGCAATACAATCTTCAGCTCTCCTTTTGGAGAGAGAATCAAGTCAAACGACCTGTTTGATTAGAGAAAATCAGAGCTGTACATAGGGGCAATAAGATAAAGCGTAGGAGGGATCCAATATCAAGAACTCAGACAGAGGAATATAGACAAAGGCACACCATGAACAAGTGAACGCTAAGCCACAAGCTGTGCACAAAGGGGACTAACTTGTGGAAGAGGTGTGAATGGACTGGAGATCATAGTAGGCCTCTCCCCAGCTCCGAGCTGAACAGATGTCGAGGGGGAAACTTCTTCCACCTCTCTCTATATTGAGCTGCGCTCTCTAACCACAGCTCAGCCTCTACAACAGGCTTTCCACTCACTTGATTTTAGAAGAAGCTCTGATGTTAGTGACCCGCTGAATCTCCTCCTGCAGGCTCAGCTCCACGCTTCTTTCAGGCTCCTCTTCAGAGTTCTGTCTAGAAATGTCAGATAACGGAGGACAGTCAAAACACAGCACAGCCAACACAAACTAACACAGGAACAGAGAATAACCTAAGAAAACAACCTAGCCTGCTGAAGACAACCACCCTCTTATCCAGCAGTGCTAACTACATTTAAGAGCAGGGTGAGACAGTGAAGTTCATGGTGGTATGCAGACTACTAAAGAGACAAACTGTCCTAAACCAAGCAAGCTTCTCCGGTGCCAAAGCACTTGAACAAGGCACGTAAGAAAGATGTATACAAAACAGACAACAGAAAGCTTTATTTGAGTGAGAAACCAGTTTCTACTCATCTCCTACAACTCACCAGAAGTTCTCAGCCATTGCAAAATGCATCTCCAGATTTACTTGCCCTGTGCTTCAGTTTCTACCCTGAAGCCAGATCTCTCCCTAAGGGCTGTTGTGAGGCACCTGTTAAGTGCCAGGATACTCAGAGAGACACTTAACACAGAATAAATATCAATAAAGCTCTCACCTGTATCTCTGTCTGCTGTAAAACAAGAGATGAGGTATCAGTGTCACTGACTTCTCAGATGAGGCTCTCATTCTAGTACGTCCTATCAAGGACTTTATTTGATGCACCAAGCAGTGTAAATATGAATGTCAGGTAGAAGTGAGCAGCTCTGAAAAACCCATTTTTATGCCCATTCCTTTGATTTTCTTGCAGGGGGAAGACTCAGAAAGGAAGGTATTATTTCCTTAGTCTCTGGGAGCAGTGTTGCTTAGACAAGCACCAAGCATGCACAGGAACAGTGCCCCCAAAATAAAACAGCTAGCACAGACAGAATGACCAGTAGCTTGAAGTTCAACCACTGCATCGTATTGCTGAAGGAGTTTTCTAACAGTTCTCTGGACACAGACAGCATCCAAATACATCCAAAAGACTACTTACTTGGCTTTTTTCTTTGCTTTCTTCATTTTCTTTTCCAATTTCTTTTGGACTTCCTCTTCAGAAAGGACAGAGAACACTTCCAGAACAGCATCTGTTCCCTAGAGACAGAGCAAAGTCAAAAGCATGCAAAGCCCTGGCTGGCCCTTACAGAAATTACCCAAGGTCTCCAACAGCCTCCTCTACAGCTTGACAGCAGAGCCCCCCATTACTTACATGGCATGCCAAAATCTTGCCTGTTCGGTCTGTGGCAAGAGTGACTACTCGGTCTCTCCCTTCCCGCATGATGGATCCAACTTTGCTGCACTTTACAAGGCGCTATGGGGAAAGAAGAAGAGCTTTGGTCTGGAAGGCCAAGTGATCTTCTCAAGCAAACTCAGAAATCTACTGGCAAGAGAAGTCACAAGGAGAAAAAGGGGAAATGAACCTACAGCGTCCTAGTAGAACAGCTAGCAAGGATAATCTAGGGACAAAACAAGCATTTGTGTGAGCTACAGGCTTATCTCCTTATGTTTTGTTGCATTTTAGCTGAAAATAATCAGTGACAGTCTCAGTGGAAGAATAATGACTTTAAAGGCAAACCATAGCCATTTAAGAGACAGAGCTGAATTTCTATGCTAGAAAGGCAGCAGAGGTCAGTTCCTCAGAACAGGCAGAGAAGGTGAGAAGAGAGACTCTTAAACAGATGGTTGAAAGGAGAGAAATCCTCTGGAAGGGAAGTTGGAAGACTATTTAACAAGGTCGGGTATCTACCATCACTACAAGCAGTCTGAAATCTGAGCAGGACTCCAGAAAGTTCCACTGGAAAGACAGACTCAGCAAAGTCTCCACCAGCAGCACAAATGGGAACAGCTTTCCACGTTCAATCTCACACCGTATTTCATTATGATTACTCTAACTTCTCAGCTTCTGCTACTGACCTGCAAAGCTGAGCAACACCACTGAACTCAGCAGCTGCCAACACGCTAGTAACTATTTTATTCCCGTGTTGTTCAATGAAAGAGCTCTGTTGCAACTTTCAGACTTTAAACATTTGTTAGCCCCCCCTCAAAGAGAAGGCAAAGAAAAAGCTTTCAGTGTAGAATAACATGTGTACGTGTTTTGGCACACATACTTCTGCTGATGTTCTGCACGTAGATGGAGCAGCAACTGCTGCTGAGGAAGATTTAATGAAGCAAGACAAGAATTACCACATTTTCCCTAACAGGCTAACTATGACAGTCAGGGTATAAACCCAATATAAAGGAGCAACATGTGAGTGACTCTGAAACTCCTGCTGGCTCTGCAAGCAGCACCATGCAAAGAGGGTTTGATACACCACCTCACAGACAGCATGGAAAACTAAGCTTACTTCCTCAGGATGCTCATCCAACTCTAGGGTCTCATCCTCTTCAGTGTTTTCTTCTGCTGTAGGTGAAGATCCTTTGCTTTTCTTGGATTCTGGTTCCTCAGGGTCTTTTGCCTGTTCATGGACAAAAAACCCCATAAGGAATACCTTAAACCACAAGAGCTACGGTGTCCTGGTTCCTATCTCACTTATGTTTAATTTCCCTGAGGGAACAAGTGGTTGGCGTACACTGGAACAAAGGAGTGGCCTACAGCATGACTGTAGGCACCAAACACTCCATGTCCTCCCCTGCTTATCATCCACCCACAAGACTGTCTTCTCTAGCCTTAAGCTAGAAGGCAGGAATATCTGACACACTCTGGAAACCTTGTTCTGGAAGTGCCCGCAGCTTCACTTGAAAGCTCAGAACACAGAAAGCAGCAAAGTCTGTCCCAAGATCAGATTCTGGACCCTTCAGACAGCAGAGACATTGCTCTGGCTCTGTTTCCCCAGAACATCAATCAGATTTAACATGTTCCAGACCCATCTTAGTCCAAAGCCAAGCAGCCTGACAAGATTGTAAGGGGTTACAGAGGGAATATCTTACCTCCTGGATGTAAGTGATATCCCACACCCGCAGCTCACTGTCAGCGCTCCCAGTGATCAGACGCTTCTCTTCAGATATCAAAGCCATTCCCCAAACCTGTCCAGAGGCACGATGTGAGGAACTGGCTTATGATTCCTTTAACAATCATAACAGCAGAGTATCTTTAATTGATTTATTTAAACAGCAACCAAGAGGAGACTGGATCTAGCCAGGACGTCCTCCAGGGTCATCTGTATTGGAATTGTCACCCACTGCATGTTGATGACAGCTCCTGGAAAGTTTGGAAGTTTCTCATTTGGTCATCCCTAAAGCCTAATGACAAGCAAAACATACCACAGCACCAGTTTACAACTCCTGAGAGCAAAGAAAGCACAAACTGAGCCGTGACACGTAATCCAAAGTCCCTCCATCCCAACAGCTCCTGCACAACCTCTTTACCTCAGTACGGTGTCCAACCAGAGTTTTGAAGCAATGCTGGGTGTCCAGATCCCACCATTTCACCAACGTGTCTTTGCCACTGGAACAAAGAAGAAAAACTCAAGATAAGAAGGAAGATTGCCAGAGCTTATGTGCTTAGAAAAGTGGTAGAAATAAAAACTAAAACATGCCACAACATATCACAGAGCAGCTGCTCAGACATTGAATTTCACAAGCTATACAAGGACAAAGTATAGCAATACTAAGGTGCTGCAAAAAGGTATCTGCAAGTCACTGAAAACTGCTTCCTCCTCTGCATTCAGCTGCAAGCCCCAGTGTCACGCAACCTCCTTTCTCACTTATTTAGAGTGAGAAAAATACTCTTTACTTAGGATGAGAAAATTCTAAAGCTGCCTCTAAAAGCCCTCTCCACATTCTCAACCTGTGCCATGCCTGTGCATTGACCAGGCTACAAGAAAAGCAGATGCCTTCATTTTGAGCAGCTATTTGGAGCTGCTCTACCTACCAGAGAATTACAGCTGTTTCAGTCCTTCTAAGCCCCTGTAAGATTAGGCCACCATGAAAACACATTTCTGGCTATATTAAGCTACCTCAGTGCTACAAGAGCACTGTTCTGGGTATGCACTGCAGACACCAAGGTCAATGAAGAAGAAGGGGGAGGAGGTTCTCCAGGGACCAGAGCGGAGATTCCCCTGCAGCCCATGGAGAAGACCATGGTGAGGCAGGCTGTGCCCCTGCAGCCCATGGAGGATGATGGTGGAGCAGATTCCACTTGCAGCCTGTGGAGGACCCCACACCGGAGCAGGTGGAGGCACCCAAATGAGGCTGTGACCCCGTGAGAAGCCCGTGCTGGAGCAGGCTCCTGGCAAGACCTGTGGCCCCGTGGAGAGAGGAGCCCACACTGGAGCAGGTTTGCTGGCAGGACTTGTGACCCCATGGGGGACCCAC
>VXBL01007713.1:946132-973199 GCA_013400195.1 Aramus guarauna
GTGGGGGCCGAGCCGCTGACCGCTCGCCAGGCTGCCGGCCTCGCCCCTCGCCGGCGCAAGCGATCGGCAGCGCGGGCGGGGGGTTGCAAGAGGCGGGAGAGACAGCGCGTTTCTCCCGGGCAGGGGTACGGCACCGCGCCCGGGGGCTTCGGGCACTTCGGCTCCCGCTCGCAGCGCTTTGTTCCGCGTTCCGGGCCGGTCGTCCCCGCAAGGGGCCGCCTCTGCCGCAGGAGGCCCCGGGCAACGGATTGGGGGGGGAGGGTGGAGGATAGCCAGGAGGAGCTCATGTGAGCCCGTCCTCTGCCTGCCTCGTACTGGGCCCCCGGTGTTGGCTGTTCGTCAGAGGGAAGGAAGGCACCGTGGTAGATGAGCTTTTGGTTGGAGACAGTCTGACTGCTCTTACCTCCTTATTCACTGCCTTTTTCCAAGCTTTCGTGGCAAAAATCTTATTTAGAGGCTCTTATGGCTATATTTGTCCTAGTGTCAACCTTTATTATCCCTTGCTTTGTGGATTTTTTTTTCCTAGCTAATGAATGTACTTCATCGTTCATGTTTCAGAATTGCTCCATGTGGATACTATCTCTTCACAGTTCATAAATGGTAATAACTTTGAGAAAGGTTAAACAGTAGGTGTGTGTGTCTGCAGCAAACTGAAGTCACTTATGTGAGCGCATTTGTGCTGGCTTAATTCACCAGTATGGTTTAGTAGTTACAAGGAAACTGTAGTAGCCTAGATATTATGTGCTGGCTATTGAAAAGTATGTTTTGGCAAATTTGAGTCTTAATCTAGCAACCCATGTCATCTTGGCCTTTTAAAAAAAAAAAAAAGTCAGATGGCAGAGTTCAGTCTGCAAGTTCATTGGGCCAGCCTTCGAATTTAGGATTTTGTTTTCTTTCTTGCAAAACCTATTTGGGTGAAGGGGTTTTGTGCCCAAGTGCGTGACTATAAGAACTGAGCAACTGTAAATCTTATTTACGATGCTTCACAGTTCAGTAAACTGCAAGGGTTGTACAATCTGGGGGGAGGGAGAATGTTTTCATGGCTTGTTTGGAAGTGGTTTTTTGCATTAAGGGTTTTTGGAGGTTCTGGTGGATTAGGAGGTTGTGTTAGGAGGTTGTGTATTTTCTTTGGTGTTTTTGGTTTGTGGTTTGGGTTTTTTTAAATATATGACCCAGGAGTAGACCAACATTTTGGAAGGGATAGAGTACACATACCCTGCTACAAATTTGCTTTTTGTTTAGATAAAGAAATAATGATTTTCAGAAAGGCTAAGGTCCTTTCTACGTTTGGGAGTTTGTTTTCAACATTTTCAAAATACAAGGTCACAAGCCCATTGGACCAATTGAATAGAGAAGGTGTTATCATTGGAAAAGGATTGGTGTACNTGAGGCCGGCGGCCGGGCAGCCCGGGGCCGGGCATGGGGGCGGGGCTACTCCCGGAAGCGGAAGCGTTCGGCGGCCGCTCCGCTTTTCTGGTGATGTCGCCAAAGCGGCGCCGACCGGGACCCTCTGGCCGGGCGGGGTTGGCAGCGGCAGCAGTAGCGGCGCGGAACGCCCGTGAGTTGCTGCGCGGCCCCTCCGCGAGAGAGGCCGTTGTTATGGCGGCGGCGGCGGCGGTTCCGCGCTGATGGGGGCCGGGGGGGGTGGGGGCCGAGCCGCTGACCGCTCGCCAGGCTGCCGGCCTCGCCCCTCGCCGGCGCAAGCGATCGGCAGCGCGGGCGGGGGGTTGCAAGAGGCGGGAGAGACAGCGCGTTTCTCCCGGGCAGGGGTACGGCACCGCGCCCGGGGGCTTCGGGCACTTCGGCTCCCGCTCGCAGCGCTTTGTTCCGCGTTCCGGGCCGGTCGTCCCCGCAAGGGGCCGCCTCTGCCGCAGGAGGCCCCGGGCAACGGATTGGGGGGGGAGGGTGGAGGATAGCCAGGAGGAGCTCATGTGAGCCCGTCCTCTGCCTGCCTCGTACTGGGCCCCCGGTGTTGGCTGTTCGTCAGAGGGAAGGAAGGCACCGTGGTAGATGAGCTTTTGGTTGGAGACAGTCTGACTGCTCTTACCTCCTTATTCACTGCCTTTTTCCAACCTTCGTGGCAAAAATCTTATTTAGAGGCTCTTATGGCTATATTTGTCCTAGTGTCAACCTTTATTATCCCTTGCTTTGTGGATTTTTTTTTCCTAGCTAATGAATGTACTTCATCATTCATGTTTCAGAATTGCTCCATGTGGATACTATCTCTTCACAGTTCATAAATGGTAATAACTTTGAGAAAGGTTAAACAGTAGGTGTGTGTGTCTGCAGCAAACTGAAGTCACTTATGTGAGCGCATTTGTGCTGGCTTAATTCACCAGTATGGTTTAGTAGTTACAAGGAAACTGTAGTAGCCTAGATATTATGTGCTGGCTATTGAAAAGTATGTTTTGGCAAATTTGAGTCTTAATCTAGCAACCCATGTCATCTTGGCCTTTTAAAAAAAAAAAAAAGTCAGATGGCAGAGTTCAGTCTGCAAGTTCATTGGGCCAGCCTTCGAATTTAGGATTTTGTTTTCTTTCTTGCAAAACCTATTTGGGTGAAGGGGTTTTGCGCCCAAGTGCGTGACTGTAAGAACTGAGCAACTGTAAATCTTATTTACGATGCTTCACAGTTCAGTAAACTGCAAGGGTTGTACAATCTGGGGGGAGGGAGAATGTTTTCATGGCTTGTTTGGAAGTGGTTTTTTGCATTAAGGGTTTTTGGAGGTTCTGGTGGATTAGGAGGTTGTGTTAGGAGGTTGTGTATTTTCTTTGGTGTTTTTGGTTTGTGGTTTGGGTTTTTTTAAAGCAGTCTTGTGGGAGTAGACCAACATTTTGGAAGGGATAGAGTACACATACCCTGCTACAAATTTGCTTTTTGTTTAGATAAAGAAATAATGATTTTCAGAAAGGCTAAGGTCCTTTCTACGTTTGGGAGTTTGTTTTCAACATTTTCAAAATACAAGGTCACAAGCCCATTGGACCAATTGAATAGAGAAGGTGTTATCATTGGAAAAGGATTGGTGTACCACAAGTATTTGCGTTGCCTTTTTACATGCGGATAACAAAACAGAAAGAGGGAGCAGTTGAGTTGCAAGTCTGCTTTTCTGTTTTCTGCTAGGTGTAATTGCATTGCAGTCTTGTGAAAGGTCTGGTTCAGAAGAAACTACTTTTAGCGAACAGCTGGTGACCTGGTTTGGTTTTCTTCTTTTAAAGCACCTGGAAGACTCCAGTGAGAATTGGGAGTGTGACAAGTTAGCAGAGGAAAGGAGTTGTTGTTTCCATTTCATGGATCCCTTGGGTGCTCCTTCCCAGTTTGTGGATGTTGACAGTCTGCCAGGCTGGGCTGATGCCTATGAGGCTAAGCAGCTGGACTCTCACCAAAATCCTGTTGAAAAAGCTCAACTTGATGTTAGATCACCTTTTCCGTACAGGAAAGACATCAATGCAAAAATAATCTTATGGTAAGTTCCATGTGTCTCTGGTGTGTTTGTCATCACTTCTCCATTTACTGTAGGATCTGATTGCCTGATATAATGATGACTGCTGTAGAATAAAGCCTTTAAACCCTCTTTTCTTGAATCAAACATTATAGATCTGGGAAGAAAATAATCTCTTTGTTCGCTGTAAATCTGCAAATGTGAGATTTTGCTCCACCATAGGTTATAAATTGCATGTTTATAGGCATTCCATGCAGAAGACTGGAGCTGTACTTCCTACTGTCATACTGTATGCTTAATGTCAAAACCTGATTGGGTGCTTTGATCATTTTTTTTTTTAATTTAAAAAAATTATACTTGCTGTCTACTAGCTTTTTTCTTTCTTTAGTGGCTTTATTTTGCCTTCGCTTTTCTGATTTGGATCAGTATTTCTTTCTTTCATGTGGTTCTTGTGGCTTGCTTTGTGCTCCGCCCCCTGATTCTGTGTTCTGTCTTCATATTTTCCTACCAAAATCTATTGATAAAGTACAGTGTGCTGAGGTGAACTTACTCCATCAGTTTTTCTTTCCTGTAACTCAGATACTTGAACCTGGTCTCTTGATGACTAACTCTGTTAATGTGAAGAGAGAAGGATTTCTCAGGGACACAGATTCAGGGATCAGCCTGAACCTCTTTCTGGTTAATACATGCAGGAAAGGGGACTGTTCATGGACTTCCTGAACCTGATTATTGAAAGGAAGTAAAAGGTTAAACATCTCTTACGACTTGGGCTTGGGTATAATAAATGTGTGCAATTTCAACTGTTATTTGAGTCTCTCCCTGTGCGTGGGAATCGTTATTTCCCTTCCTGTGCTCTTTGATCCCAAAATCTCTAATGGCTACTGCTGCTGTGACAAAAAGCAGATCAAAGTTCTGCTAATCCATTGTCTCTTACGCATCTCTGCCTTGTGTATCTTCTGCATGTCTGATCCTTGAGCAGCAGAATGAACATGATCAAATTGCGGGATCACAATTTTGGAACAAAAGCGATGAAAACTTGTCTAGTGGCAGTGTCCCTCTCGATCTTCAGTGGTCTGAGGAAGAGCAATAGCAGTGAGGTGCCCTGTGTAGTGTGTATGCAAACTGAAAAAAAGCACATTGAAAAAAAATTGTTGAAGTTTTGAAAGTGATATACCACAAGGATTGTCTGTCCTCTTATCTACAAGAGAGAATAGATGGGGTTTTTGGGAACATATTGCACTCCATCAGTTTAACACGCTGCTTCAGATGTTCTGCCTGCTAAACTGCCATACAAACAACTACAGCGCTGCCTTTTCTACATATATTACTAAGTTACTGTTGAGGCTAGGAGTTTTTAAGGAAATGATGGGTTGCATAGAATCTTTCCTCATCAGTTAGGGGCAACGGATGATTCTGCATGGTGAGCGTGTCAGGGTACGATACGCTATGCGGGCACTGGAGTACTGTTTATGCTTTTCCTTTGACTTGGCATTTCCTTGCTTGTCAGCACTTACTTGAGAATATCCTGCTTACTTTTACATTTAGCCTGCAATAAACTGTTTCCTTGTTTCCTCAGGAAAGGAAATGTAGCATTACTGAACTGCACAGCCATAGTAAATACCAGTAATGAGTCTCTCACTGATAAGAATCCAGTATCTGAAAGTATATTCATGCATGCTGGGCCTGACCTGAGGGATGAACTCCAGAAGCTCAAAGGTAAGTAGCTGGAGACATTTTTATCTTATTGAAATCTATTGTCCTTGCATAGTACAAAGCATCAGGATTTGGGCACAAACTAAAATCAAGGTATAACTCCCCCCCTACATCTGGTGTTAATGTGAAATAAATGGAGGAAACACATGCCAATCTCGTCCTTTCTCTTTTTGCCATTCATGTTACAGATCATTGAAAATCTGTGGCAGATATTCAAGTTGCTGAGCCCTTGCTTTATGATGCAATAATTCCCATTGTTATCTGAAGCCACTTAGAGTAATTATCAGAGCTTTTACTCGAGGGACTAGTATTGTACATCTTCAGATTTTGCTCTTGCCCTGTTCAGTGTGTATATACTGTGGAAGACAGGAACTGAGGTTCACCATTGTAGAAATTAAGTGGGTTCTAATACACACTATGTGTATCCTCTGTCAGGTTATTAATATACTATGGCAAACTTTCAGGAGACTGTGGCAATAATAGATGGAATGATAAAACACTGCACGTCTAAATAAAGTCTTAGTGACTACTTAAATTATTTGGTTCATTTGCCTGTTCTGCAAAACAAATTGCTTTCTAATAAAGTTACAAGACCATCCTTAATGGAAAGGTGTTCTGGAAATGGATGAAGTTTGCGTTACCTAGATTCTTTATTAACAGAGTTAATGGCTGATAATGATATTTACAAATACTCAGCTTTATTCCCAGTGTCTGTTAGATGAAGAGTTTCCTTATTTTGTGTGCAAGGAACAAAGACTTTATAGTTATCCAAGGTCATACAGAAGTCTAATATAGTTTTCAGCTAAAAATTCACATTTCTAATAACTATGGTACTGAGCTGAATTTTGAGACCAAATTGATCCCTGATTATTACTGCTCCCTTACTTGGGTAGCAGTTGTATCTCCTTTTCACGTAGTAACAAAATGGATAGAAGAGCCATAATAGTTCTAAGACAAACTCTCAGTAGTTTAAACTACAATAGAATAGATAGCATCTGCTTTTATAAAATCATGTTCTGCTGGTTCAGCTTGCTTTTTGTGAGTAACCTGGAAATAAAACAAGAGGAAGAGTAACCATTTCATAGGAGATGGAAAAGTCACGCTTTGGGTGGAAACAACTGTTAAAATATGGCAGATGTTATACAGCAGTTAAGACCCTGCTATGTACGCCAGAACTCTTCTAAAAGAAACTTGGGTTTCTTACATGCACTGTGAGGTGGAGGGACATTTTTCAAAGAGTCCTTTAAAATTTGAGATCTGTCAGCTCTGTAGGGAGTTTTTTGTAAAAGTTGGGCTTAGCTTCCTAAATTCCCTTTTGCCATGCTCAGTTATATGTATAGTTTTGTAGCCTTCAGCCCTGTGATGACACCGATGTCTCTTTCTCTAATGCATTCTTGTAGGTTCACAACTCCCTCTACATGAGAGTTTTTCCTTTTAGTTTTGTGACAAGAACTTTTCAGAAATCAGTTCTTCTGTAACACTCTACTGGCATGTTGTGTGGTGGAGGAAAGAGAGGCTCCGTTACAGCTTTGGCTTTTGTGCACCCTTAGTGTGTTTGTCACGGTAGCAGAAGTGGACGGGAGCTTAGTTAGGAAATTGGTTTGATTCTTTTGTCACCTCTGCCTCCTTTTTGCGCTCTTTTCCATTTAACCTTGAACTCTTTTCATAGGAGAATGTTCTTTGGGGAAAAAGTCAAAATGTATGGTTGTTGCTCCAAAGCTGTAAAATAGGCGCAGTGGCAATTTTCAGTTCTCTCCTGCTTTATTCCTACTACTTGGTATACATTCATATTTCATAGACTCCAGTAAAAAAAGGTCATGACCTTAAAGCATGCGATGTGCTGACCTTTCAAAGGCCTTTGGTGTCTTTAAGGCTCAGCTAACTTGTGCCTTCCTGGGAACAGGGTGCAGTTTTGATTAACACAGAAATACTACAGCCAAGGTTCTAAGCTTGCAAATGAAGTGCTATTGATATATGCTTGCCTATGAAAACATACTTCTTGCAGTCTAATAAAGACCTTCTGTAACAGCAATGTATAGTAGTCTTTCAACTCCAGTGAGACTTTTCTCTGCTGCACACTTTATAGGGAGGATTCAGACTTTCCATTTTAAATTTGGAGAGAAAGCTGTTCCAGTATTTGAAATTTCATCGGATAAAAAAAATTAAGATCTTTGTTTCCAGCTTTGCCACAGACCTTGACCTTGTGCAGCTCACTCTACTAGCTCACCTCACCCTGTATCTGCAAATAGGAATAATACTTACTGCTTATTTTAATTTTATAAGTTTTGTAGAGATCTCTAGGCAGAAGACATTGGGAAGATCTAAGTGTGATGTAGGTGTTGTTAGAGATTACTGATGCTGCGTCTGGTTGTCTGAATTTGTCAGTTTCTCCACAGAGTTCACAACTATGCCTCAGTCAAACTTGCTTCATTCTTTTTCACAAGATGTTTTTTTTCCTACAGACCTTTGCTTGTTCTTTTGATACTGTGTGACTTGGATGGACCATGGAGGAAGAATAGTAACTTGATAGCTCATATATTGTTTCAGTATTAGCTTCTACTTTTTCCATATTGTGCTTATTTAGTTGCTTTCTTGAGCTGAGGGTTTTTAGAGGATGTGCAGTAATTCAGAAGAGTATGCTTAGTTTTAGTATACTGTTGTATTCCTTCTGATTAACCAAGAGGAAAAGACCAAGGAGGTCTGTAGAAGCTAATGATGTGACTTATTGGATCAAAAAGTTTACAAGATGTTGGCTTAAAGGCAACATGTTGCCATTGAAAAGACATGCCTCAAGTTTTGAGTAAGAGAGATTCTTGACCTAGAATGTCTCTCGTTACAAAATGTACTTTCATGCATGCTGATAGCCTGCCTAAGCACCACAAGGAACAGAGTGGAGTGGCAGAGGTGAACGCTCCTATTCAGTGGGCAGCTTCATGATTGACTTAAGCCAAGTTACCACAGTGCTGCTGCCAGAAGGGCGGTCACAGCCACTTGTTCATGTCTCGGGCCTTTTCATGGATGCTAGCAACCTAGAAGATCAGGTTGAAAGCTAATCCAGTGAAAATAGTAGTTTTCAGCCAGATCAGAATTCTGAAGTGCAGCTGTACAAGCAGAAGGAAGAAGGTAAAAATGCTTGTCTTTGAGGGTAGGGAAAGAGAAAGACTGGAAGTACTTCTTCAGCTGTCCAGAACTGAAGTGGACTAGATTTGGGTGAAGAAGGGGAGGATTAGCAGAACTTTCTTCCAAGTGCTGAAGAAAAAACAGGCTTTGAACACAGTAGTTGTTCTGGATTTTTCACTATCAGCAATGTATTGACAAACTGAAGGGAATAGAGGGATCCATGTGTGTCACCAAGCGTTTTGACAAACTGATTTCCCTTGCAAAAAAAAAAAAACAAACCTATAGGAGCTAAGTATGAGTAACTTGCAGGGCATAGCCAAAAAGCAGTCAAAACAAAAAAAGAGGTACAGATGTAAAGTCTGCTACCATGCAGTAAATGATCCTAGAATATGTAACTGGAAGGTGCTGGAAATGATACAAATAAATGTGTTGTTTGAACTTCCGTGCCTTCAGACTAGTCACCTAGTCTGCCCTGAAAGCTATGATCTCAGTGAGAATCCTACTGCTGACTTGTGGACACAAGCTTGCAAAACAAAGAAGGCTACCTTGTTCTGGGACTGTAGATTAAATGAGTGCTTGATCTATTCATTTTTAATAGCTTTGCCAACAGCTGATGGGCTTGATTAAGGAGATTTATAGTCCTTTTATCCAAAAAGCCATCTCCCCTAACCGAGTTGTTAAATTCAGAGGGACTTTTTATTGCTGGTTATTTAGCATATTTGTGCATCAGTTCTCTGCACGTTGTTAAATCATTTCTCCTTTTGGCTTTCTATGTAGCATAGTAAGCACTGCAATTAAGACAGCATTTCCTGCAATTTCTGGTTTGTCCTTACACGCATAGTTTTAAAATTTAGAGGAATGACTACAGGTCTCACCTCCCTAACCTGACTAGGTGATACTAAGCAGCCATTATGAGATAGAATGCCGTCCTTAATATTTAATGTCTTAAAGCACAGACTTTTGTATATGGAGTTGTCTGACTGTGGAGGAAGTCACGGGCTTGAATACTTCCAGCTTTCTTATCATGACATTGGCATTTATCCTTGTGTTTATTTTTTTCAGGGTGCAGGACAGGCGAGGCTAAACTCACCAAAGGATTTAATTTGGCTGCACGTTTCATCATTCACACAGTGGGACCCAAATACAAAAGCCGGTATCGCACAGCAGCTGAGAGTTCTCTGTATAGCTGTTACCGCAATGTTCTGCAGCTTGCAAAGTAAGCACACAACTTATGTGAGGGTTTGTCATCCATGGCACATCTGTTCTAGATACTCAGGTCTGCACAGAGGCCAAATGGCTGTGAATATCTTCTCACATATACTGGATTTGGTTAAGGACATAAGAACGTTAGTGGCTTATAGTGGTACATATAATGCCTTTCGTTATCTGTTTTGCGGTGTAGATAAAATGTGCAGAGAGATCTGAGCTGGTTCAAGTCCTAAAACAGTGTAGCTAGAGCTGTGCAGCATTCAGTGACTTTGGGGAGAGGCAGCGTTGATAATTACAATGGGCTCTGTGCTGCCAAATGCTTTAAATGATCTTGCTCAAGCAGCAACTTCATGTGTCTCTGCAGCCACATGGACATATCCACAGGCAGATCTGACTGATGTATCAGTTCATATGTCTGGCGCCTCTGCCTTCATACAACAGCCACCTAAAATTCTGAGTCAGGGTTCAAGGTTATTTCTAAATCCACAGTTGCTGCAGATGGGTTTGTAGTTTCTCCTCTTTCATCTGTGGTATTTTCTACTTCCTCTTAGCTGACAGGTTTTTTGATCTTTCTGCTTTCTATTTTTCTGTGTTCTTTCCTGTACTCTGTTCTTGTCCTGTGATGGCTGCTGTAATAGTAGCAGTCACAAACAATACCTGAACAAGAGCAATGTCACAAAATAAACTTAACAATTTCTTAGCGTTGGGAAGATAATTCTTGCAAGTCTGGACTGTGTGTTACAGTGCAATAGTATCTGTTTCATAATCAAGATTACAGCAAAGGTTTCTAGTATGTGCCAGTTTTGTTCTGCCTCAGAAGTAACAAACAAAGTCAGGTCTGGATCGAAACAAGTTAAAAGCAGTTAAAAATTCTCATAAATCTGCTTACTGAATTCTGAGTGCCTTTCAGTCAATTTATTCTCTAGAGTAACTTTTGACACTTGTGAAACTGTCTACCAACTCCAAGCTTGCCACAACTCCTCTGATGACTGTTGGCAACACCTCTGCTTTACTCTTCTAAAAATGTGTCTGTCTGCTTGAAGCATCTTACTGATCTTAAAGTATGTATTACTTCAGGCCAGTGATTGTCTAATCATACCTAGGATTGAGTAAGTCACCTTGTCTGTGTCCACAAAAGAAGTGATAGGTCAGGTGAAGGAACAGAATAATGTTTGCAATAAGGAACACCTTCTTTTCCCCTCCTTCTCCTCGCTGTCAATCCTATACAGGAAGGAAAGTACTTTAGAAAGGATTGCAGGGAGCTTGAGGGAAGAACTTCTTCATTCAGGATATGAGAAATTGCAGGAACAACTTAGGTAGAAGGAGAAATCTGAGAACAAACATGAGGAAACAGGGTGGAATCATTAATGGTTCCCTCTTCCTCTGCTTAACAATGGTACATATGCATCGTGCCAGGAAAGAATGCTTCTGCACAAACCTGAAAGAGGATTGCTGCTGCATAGAGGCAGGAAAAAAAAGTAGTGGTGTTACCTACTGTACTGACAGACATTTGTTCTCATTTGACTGTCTGTTAATTTGGTTTTCTTTTTCTGGATTTCAGGGAACAGGCAATGTGCTCTGTAGGATTTTGCGTCATTAACTCCCTGAAAAGATGCTACCCCTTGGAGGATGCAACCCACATAGCACTGCGTAAGTTTGTTGGAAAGTGTTGTAAACTGGATGGCAGTATTCAGCAGATCACATACCACTGGCAAACTGCTGTTGATAGGGAGACACCTTTCTTTTAGGAGGCTGTAGTTTGTTAGAGGCTGTAAAAAGGCAAGGCCTTCCATTGTTGATCAGGAAATGGAAGATAGAAACAAATGATCCTTTCTTTGTTGAGATGTTATCGGTAACGATCCGTGGGAATCTGTGCTAGAACTTGCAATCTTCAATATATTAATTAATAACCTGGAAAAGATGCTCAACAGTAAAGTGAGAGAGTTTGCTATTCTGAACAATTTTCAATTACCAGCAAAGATGTGGCCTTACTGTTAAATAGCTGTAGACCTCAGGCAACAGAGTGAATTTCATCTGCCATTTGAGTGCCATCAGCATATCCAAACATAAAGTGATAGTCTTCCCCCCACTGACCCACCCATATGTGCTTCTGCCTTCGCATGCAAAATGATGGGCTAATCCTAGGAAGTCAAATCTTGAGATTGTAATAGTTCCATGAAAACAAGTTCACTGGAATGCAAAACAGCAAGCTGAGGAAGACACAACAAAACAAAGAATGTTATGCTATAAATCTGTGTTTTGTCAACCCTTTAAAGGAATATAGCAGAACTAGAAGTCAAGGAGGTCAACAAGAATAGGGAAAGGCAAGAAATAGATAAGTAAGATGAAGTCTTTTTCAGACTGGAATACACTGAACTTGAAGGGAGTGTGACAGATGACTATAAACTCATGAGTGGCCTAGAAATGGTGAATAGGAATCAGCTGTTCACTGTCTCCCAAAATAAGAACCTTCAAAGAATGCTAGTATGAATCAGGTTCAGAACAAGCAAGGGGAAATGGTTCTTATGCTTACGCTATTTTTTTTTTTTTTTAGTGAAACTTCTTACCAAAAAGCATTGCAAATGCTAAAAGTTTTCAAACTAGTTTGGGTTCAAGAGGAAACTGTATTAAAGAAAAAATAATAAGGCTACTAAAAAACAATTAGAAAATTTCCTAGGCTGACAATACTTGAAGAACAGAAAAGTGCTTAGAGAAGAATATTCCATACTTGCCTGGGTCCTTGTTTTCCCTTTTCTCTTTTGACTTTTTCATTTCTGTTGGCTTGCTCCTGTCTGCTTTCCACCACCACCCAGTCCCTGGACCTTCCTGCTTGGCACTCCTGCACAATAGGAAAGTTACTGCGGATGGAAGGAGCAGGTTTTCCTCTTGCTGTGCAAGCTGACTGGAGAAATATTTCTCGCCCTCTGTTTTAGCAGAGGTGCTGATGCTGGAGAAACAGATTTGTCTGTTGTTTTCACTGCTACCTGCCTGTTATGTGAGCAGATGTTTTCGGATGTCTCAGGTTCAGAAAACTGTTTGCTGTGGAACTGCACAACTGCATTTTTCCTGTAAAGTAGTGCTGTGGGTCAACCCAATTATACATTAATTCCTGTACAGGAAGTATTTGAGAATAGCTGTCTTTAGTTCCTCTGCTGTTTCTTGAACTCGCGCTAATGTATTCTCTGTAGCGTAGACTTCTTTCTGTTACTGCTCTCTTCTGTTGTCTCTGTAGGGCTACACACCATTTGATTAAAATACTGCTAGACTGACCTACTTGTTTGGACACTTTCTCTCTTGGCACTCTGACAGGAAAGCACTTGAAAATCCTGACATGTCAAGATTATTGCAGCTCAGGGACCTCATCTGTACAAGGATATGTCTGACTGGGAGCTTGTTTACAAAACATTTTTATTCCCCCCCCCCCCGCCCCCATTAGCTGCAAATGCTTAGGAACTTGACTGTGTCCCTGGATTATGCTAAAGCTTTGGAAGAGTCAAAAAATAGTGACAGAGGAAATAAATTCTATCATGATTTACAAATACAATTTTCATGTGCCTTTTTGGCATAGCTGAGGTTATGTGTGGCTGACCTGACTCTGTCTTGTACCAGCTACTGCTGTGGCTTCCTTATCTTGCTTTCCTAATATCTTAGGGCACAGTGACTTGTTCTAGGAATATCTGGTTTTGGCAGTTTGCACAGGACTCTGTAAAGGAAGGATTTGTCTTGATTTTGCAGGGCCATAGAATCACATTCCACAGACTGAGGAATACCTAATAAGCTAAAATCAAACAGACACTTTTTCTCTTTTTGTATCCATCTCTAAAGTGAGAAGCAGAAGAGAGTGAAGATGGAACTTCCAGCATGCCAAGCAACCCATTTGGTGTGTTAAACTACCACTTAATCTACACTTGCATACAGCCTGTGGAGTTCTGTTGTATGAGGAGAGATGTGTCTGTTCTGCACTCTGACTTCCTAACTTGGAGTTGTGTGTAAACTTCTCCTCCTGTTTTGCTAACTATATTTAATCTTCTTCCTTGCAGGCACAGTTAGAAGGTTCTTGGAGATTCATGGAGAGACACTGGAGAAGGTGGTGTTTGCAGTCTCTGAGCTTGAAGAGGTATCTTCTTGATGTTCATTCCACCAAAATTCATGGACATGTTTGATCTTCTCTGCAGCATTAACTTGTGCATTGCAGAGCTGAATTTGGATTTCCCCTCCAAATCACATAGACTTTTGGTCTCACAGCATCCTTCTGTCTCCTACTAGCATAGTGTCTTTCCCAGTATTGTTTATGCTCTTAGCAGTCACTATGGACATATTCAGAATCTTTCCACTTCGAGCTTCTGTGTTCCTGAGCCATGAACAGGAGCTGATAGTAGAGGTTATAGCATGCACTTGTGCTGGATGGGATCTGCCAGCCAGAAGGGAAATTCCCCATACAAGATTTCCTCCTTAAGCAATGCTGTTTCTCTTGTGCTTTCAAGAGGCCAGTTCAGCATGCCCACAGATCACCTACAAACATCTTAAATGTTGTTTGCTGGCTTGTTGAAATAACAAGCTTCACATTTAATGATCTGCGTTCAGGCAAATGCTAGCAGTTTGAACATTGACTTCTCTTGTATATCAGACTTGCTAATGGCTGTTCCTGGGCAGAACATCCGCTGTGTTCAGGTTCTGTGGCATCCAGATGAGGCAAAGAACTAACATGCTGGGGTTCTAAAACTGCTAATCAGTTGGAGAGAACACATGAAGTATTACAGTGTTCAGTAGAGATTTTTCACTGTTTTCCTCCATGTGGGGAGAGTTTCTCTTGGCTGGTTGTTGGGTTCCCCCCGCCCCGGAGAGATCACTAAAGGTGATCTGTGTAGTGGTGCATTTTAATGTAAGCAGCCTTCGCTTGAAGTCTATCATCCATGCGTATTGTAACTCCATTACAAAGCTAAAGTATCTGCAATCTACCGGAGGTCATGCGGGTTAAAGCAGCGTCCTCTCAAGGTCGTTTGTCAGTATGGCAAAAAAAAAAAAAAAAAGATAACCTTTATTGAGGTTATCTGACTTTATTGCCAGGTAGCAGCCCAAAATAAACCATTGAAGGAAGTGGTGCTTTGCCCCCAAACCTCTCAGAACATCACTGCTACAAGGGCAGGTGTTACTTAACTGAAGAGCAAGGATACGTGATAGACCTTCACACATTTTTCTTATTTGTAGGCCACTTATCAGAAGTTGCTGCCTCTGTATTTTCCAAGATCGTTGGAAGAAGAGATACAATCCTTGCCTTACCTCCCTGCAGATATTGGCAATGCAGAAGGAGAGCCTGTAGTACCAGAGCGGCAGATCAGGATAACTGAAAAGCCAGGTGTTCCAGATGGTAAGTTCTTAACTTTGGAATAAGTATCTCTGTGTGAAAGTCGATGGAAAAACAGAAAAGGCAGGCTTCCTACCCCACCTCACTGAAGGCAGGCTATAATGAAGACAGATGTCAAGCTGCCTCATTGGCTTCATGTTTTCCACACCAGTAACTTCTGCTTTCTGCCTCATCGTGTAGAGTGGTGTGGTTAGAGGATGTGGCAGAGGTGTTGTTCTGTCTTTTTCTTTCTTGTGGGGGAGAGGTGGGGAAGTTTGTTCCCTCTGCAAATTTTTTTCCCAGGGTGATTAGCAACTTTGCAGGGCTTTTTTTCAGAATCTTGTGCAGCCCCTAACTTAAAAAGGCATTATTGCTAATGGTCTGTTAGCAAAATGTTGTTTATATATTAGCAAATCTTGTCTCAAATTAAAAGATTCTGTTGATACAGCATGTGCATCAAAATAGTAGATGCTCAATGAAAATTAGGAGAAAGTCCCTAAGAGACAGAGGAACTAGATCAACCCAGAGATAGCTATTTGGGAAGTGGCTGTGAAAGCTCAGTGAAAAAAGTCTGTTTGTAAAGAGGTTGCCTAGATATTAGGGTTAAGGAGGTGAAATATGTAGGGCAAAACAATTTACTATATAAATGGGTATAGCTGTCATATTCTACATTATTTATTAAGTAGTGCTATGAAAGTTTTACACTTCAGGCAAAGCCTTAAACCTCAGAAACAGATAACTTGGAATGGGTTTCAAAGGTTTGCTGCTTTTGCATGGCCAGTTGGGATGAGGCTGAATTTGCAGTGAGGATACAGACAACTTAATTTTCCTGTTCAGAGTTGGGTATCTGATGTATGTACTTCTGCTGATCAGATTCCAATCTTTTTTTTTTCCCCCTTGTTCAAACTGCTGATTAGAGTGGTATTTGCAGCTGTGGCTTGTTTTGCATACATAGGAGCTAGTGGGTGTAGCACAATCCTACACTTTTGACCCATTGCTACTGTAGTATGTCACGCTAAAACTGGGAAACTCAGTTCCGATCCAGATTGCCTGGAGAAGTGGTGCTAGAAGCCCTAGCAATATTTCTTGATGACAGCAAGTTCAGTGGAGCATTCTGGTATTGTCACCAGCAAGCAAACCCATGCTCTTGTACTTCATCACACAGTTATGTTGTAAACAATACTAAAAATATTAAACTCAGGTTACCCCTAGCTCTATAGCATCTGTTCAAGCCGTGTCAATGATAGAAGTGAGCCCTTTCTACAGTGCAGCTTCTAAACTGAATAAAGCAGCAGCATCTGTCCTTCTGCATACTTATTTTTCCCTCTATGACAAGTAGGACAACTGTAAAGCCCAAGTCTTTCTCTCCAGACCGTATTTTCTGAGAGAGTTAACATTTATCCCTTTGTTACAAGCTGATAACTAGGACTTGCCCAGTTAGTTTCCAGGCAAACCAACATTTAGGGGAGTCTGTAGCTGTCAATCAGATGCTATAATCTGTCAGCGGTATTGGTGAGATATCTGAGCCACATCATGGTACATTGTGGGATTTTGTGTTAGTTTGTAGCATGCTGACTGGGTTGCGTCACTGAAATATATATAGCAATTCATCAGCGGCATCGCTGTCCTGTACGCAGCTTGAACATTTTACACTACCTTTGTTTCTACTGCAGATGCTTCAGATGAAGAGGGTCTGGAGGCAGATTTGTCTTTCATTGGTTCCCATGCTTTTGCCCGCATGGAGGGAGACGTTGATAAACAGAGACGCCTCATCCTTCAGGGACAGTTGTCAGAGGCAGCACTGCAAAAACAGCATCAGAGGAAGTGAGAATTTCCTTGTCTGTGTGAATGTTTTGCATTAGTTAGCTGTTCAGAGGACCAACCCTTATGATGATTTTATTATCTATAAAGCCTAATCTTCTGGCAAGGAGATACAGATAAAGCCTGGTGTTGCTATGGTAGCCTCTTTGGCCTGAAGGGAGAAAGGAAGGGGCAGTAGGAGGAAAAGGCAAGCTAGTGATGAACCCCCCAGCATACCCAGGGCATCTGACCAGCTGCCTTAGCTCTTTGCCACAAGATGTCACTGTTTTGTCACCGCTTTTTGTGGTGGGGTCATTTGCATCAATACTGCCCACTTGCTCCTGAGGCTCTGGGCAGATAGCAAAACATTTTTCATCCACCTTTCAAAACAGAAAAATAAATAAATGAATGCTGAGGCTTTTTCCTTATCCTCCTCCCCCTCTACCAACCATAATGTGCATGATCACTTTCTTAGAAGCCAGTTCCATGCTGGAGTCCATTTGAGACGTGATGCTTGGCTTGTTTTGTTAGATGAGGCACTAAGTTGTTCATCATTCAAAGGAGAAAGAAAATCCATATGTGACACTGGTTGCTGCATAGTTATATTCAACTTTAGACTTTTTAAAGAAATTATCTTTATTTTTCCAAATTTTTTTTAAACACTGAGGTATTTAAATGGAAAAAATTCTGAGGTCTTTTCAGCCCAAATGCAGTGCCCCTATAGTTACTAGTTGGTGCATATTCATTGCCCTAGTGAAAATCATTAGGTATGTAACTAAGACACTCAAATCTCTTCCCTCCCCTCCCCCAACACTTCTTTCTTTAACAACTTGATAGTTGCTCTATAGGTCACAAAACCACAACATTAGAGAGAGGGCTCTATCAGAAATGGCTTGTTTTGTCCTTCCCTTCCCATATACCTCTTCAGGCTTCTAATGCTAATCCAAAGGAGGATTAAATCTGACCAGATGTTTTTAACTTTTCTAGTTACAATCGCTGGCTGTGTCAGGCAAGAGCTGAAGACCTTTCTGATATTGCTTCTCTTAAAGCCTTGTACCAGACAGGTATGTTCAGGATACTGATGACTAATGTATATTGTCTTAAAGTAAAAATACAAAATAAAAATGTAATTTCTTTGGCATTGAGTACAGAATAAGTCATGTTATTAAGCTAGAAGCCTGGTCAAGAACTCGGCAACATCTTTGCAGTAAAGCAGGAATTCTCTCTTGATTGGCTTTGAAAGACTGTGTGGTAAACTCCCAGACTGCTCTGCTTTAACAATCTGACCACATGCATATCCTGAATTATTTGTAACTTTAGGTGTAAATCAGTACTGTTAGATTAAATCTATGTTGAAGATGCTCTGTATGACATAATTTGTTACAAAGAAATGAATGTTGCTTTCAGGTACAACTTTTAACACAGCTTTCCTGAACAAAATGGCTTGCTTTATTTCCCTCAGGTTAGGTACGTGTTGCTCTCCTCTGTAGGCATCTCCTAGTGCTAATGGCTGAGTACCACAGGCAGCACATCTTGCAACCTTGAGTTCAGTGGATGGGGAGATTAGGGAGAGATTCAATGACCCAATGGAGAGTTCAGTGGAAGAAAATAGCTGTGAGGTCCTTGCAGCCTAGGAAGCAGAGATGGGGAACCTGTACTCTTCGGTTCACTTCTGCTCTTTAGGTAGCATCATACTCAGACATAAAAACTTGTCATAGTCCCAGTGGCTTATTGCTGCTTTACACCACGACAGGGAGAAACAGGCAAGTAGTCAGGCTCTCGAAAGAATAGCTGTGTTCCTGCAGAGGAGTTCTGTTCAGCACTTTGGCTGATATCTTTGGCCTCCTGAAAATCCAGATACTTACCTTGATCTTTGTGCAAATACCAAAACTGTGTGATACCTTCTACTCAGTAGCTGCAATTTTAAATTCTTTTGCTTGCCTTAGACAAGGCTCTGTGGGCTGTAGAAGGTCCATAAGGTGTGCTCTGGGAATCTGTGTGTTAGATTTCAGAGCTTGGTTTCTAGGAAGAAGTTGTCTTTGGTGGTAGAACTGCAAGTGAAGGGTTTGGGTTTTGTTTGATTTTTTTTTTTTTTTTTTAATAAAAAAACATGTTATTACCTGACATTTAGATAGATATGGCATACACAGGCAACATAAAATTACCGTCTTTAAGTCTTAAAATTTCTTGGATGTGATGCACCTGTTTTTGGATCAGAATAGCTACTGGGATAGCAAGAACAGTGACTCTGAGTGTGTTTCCTCTGTTGTTAAGATGGAAACTGGATGCATTGCAAAAATCCTGAGCTGTGGCTGGTTCTCCCTCATTTGAAAGGGACCAACTCCAAAACCTGGCACAACTGAGAGAAGTTTGGAGACATGTTTTTCTTTCCTTTGTAGGTGTAGATAACTGTGGCCGCACAGTGATGGTGGTGGTTGGAAGGAATATCCCTGTAACATTGATAGACATGGAAAAGGTAAGGCTTTGTAAAGCTGAAGTTGTCTAGGTTCATCGTGGTTTAGCCCCAGCTGGCAACTAAGTACCATGTGGCTACTTGCTCAGTCCCTCACCCCTTCCTGGTGGGATAGAGAGGAGATTCAGAAGAAAAAGGTAAAAATCGTGGTTTGGGATAAGGACAGTTTACTGGGACCACAAAGGAAGAGGAAAATTACAACAACAGTACTAATAAAAGAATACACAAAGCAGGTGATACACAATGTACTTTGCTCACCACCTGGAACCTGATGCCCAGCCTGTCCCCAAGCAGTAATCCCTCTTCCCTGGCCAGCTTTCCCCCTTATATGCTGAGCATGATGCCATATGGTATGGAATACCCCTTTGGCTAGTTCGGGTCAGCTGTCCTGGCTGTGTCCCCTCCCAGCTTCTTGTGAAAATTAGCTCTATCCCAGCCAAAAACCAGGACAAGGCTGAATATGAATGTTCAGGATGTAAGAGTGATTATAAGGGTAATTCAGTGTTAATAACAGAAACATTATCTGTAGAAGACTCAAGAGATTAAATAGAAACTATTTTTATAGGCAGATAAAAATTTATTCCTTTATAAAGGAATATTTAATATTTTTTCTGTGTGTTGGGGTGGCTTTTTTTCAAGGAGGAACTGGACTATTTTTAGAAAAACAGGCCTAACATGGACTCCTTTTTCCTCTCAAGAAGAGACTTGTCCTGCTTCTATAACTGCCAAGACATGAAGAGTGAAATGTAATGAGTCAAATTTAGTTTTCACGGAAACAGCAAGAATTTATCTCCATATGTGAGGTCATCTAGACAAAAAAAAGATATCTAAGTTATTACAGTCAAGTTGAAGGCTTGGAATGTTCACCTTGCTTTTGTAGCTGAAACCCCCCAACCTCATGATTTCTGATTTGTCAATGAATTAAAGGAAGCATATTAAGATGTAATGCAACCCTGACAGAGTTCTTTGCCAATATAAATTTAATTTCTTTGTCTCAGGCTCTTCTGTATTTCATCCATGTCATGGATCATATTGCAGCGAAGGAGTATGTCCTGGTGTACTTCCATACACTCACAAATGATTACAATCAACTAGACTCTAACTTCTTGAAGAAACTCTATGATGTTGTTGATGCCAAGTGAGTGCCAATAGGAAAAGAACCCCTTCTGGTCATCTGTGCTATGCAAACATTTGTCATCCCCTGTATTTGGTTTCCCATTTATTTGTGAGAGAGTTTTGCTGAGACAAAGACCTAAATAAACAACAAAGGCAAGAGGAAAGAAGATATGGCTTCTTTCCTTCTCAAAACCATCTATTAAACCAGGAAGTTCTGTCCTCTAATCTCCCTTCTGGAGCTGTTTGAGAGGCATATAGTCTGTCTCTATCCAGAGGTGGAGCTTCTGGAACCTGGCTTTGTTAGAAGTATGTTGCTAGTTGTGAGGAAGGAGGCTTGGGTAACCTTGGCAGTCATAATTTGTCCATAACTTTCACTGTCCATGTAAAAGACAGCAGGCTATAATGTTGTTACCTGAAAAATAATCATTCTGCTTCCCCCTCCCCCTTTACATTAATTTATATTAGATTTACCTTTGTAAAATTACATCACTGGTACTTGCACAAAGTGATCTGTGTTTTGACATATGTTGGGTTGTGTAGGTGACCCTAATTAGAAATCACTTAAAGAATTTTTTTCTTTTTCTCTAAACCAGGTACAAGAGGAACTTGAAGGCACTGTATTTTGTCCACCCAACATTTCGTTTAAAGGTGAGGTAAACAGTACAAAAGAAAAATATATTTTGGGTGTTGGTGGAGTAGCATGTAACACTGTTGTACGAGGAACATGGAGGTATACGGAAAACTTCCAAAATTAGGCAGTGTCTTCTGGCTCCACAGTCAGAACTTGAAATTCATCCCCATCTTTGATCTAGCTGTAGTCTTCCAACCTCAGTGGAAGCTGAACTCCAATGCAGTGCAGCAACCTGCACCCTGTTCTGTGTGTGCTCTGAACAGAGAGAGGCGGAAGCTTTGGATCCTCTTTCTTTCAAAGAGACACATTTTGTCCTTTTTCCTGCTGTCTTGTTGGCAGGGTGACGAACCATGACCAAAAGCTCTGGGAATTCTTTCTTGTGTAGTTCATTTCCTGGATGTTTCACCTTTTTGTTTCCCCACAAGAGGTATTGCATGTGTGCTACATCTTACTTAAGAGCTGCCCTGGTAAGGGCAGAGGCCAATGTGTCAAGCAGCACTGAGATTAGTCAGGATTATAGAGCGTGGAGTAGCAAAGAAAGATGGGGAGAACGTCTGTGATGCAGTGCAGAAGAATTCTGTTAATCTTTCAGGAGATGAAAAACTAAACTCATCAAGCAGTAAGATATTGTCCTTGGTTATGATCTGTGTGGGGGCAACAGAAGATGGAGCTCGCTCCCTTCTGTACTTCATACATACTGCTCATATTGCAGCAGTATGAGTACTGCAGATGAACTAAGTGTCAGCAGCAGCCTTTCCTAAAATATGTGTTTGTCCATTAAAACAGTTAGAAATGTGATCATGTTCACATCAGATTAACCTCTTTGTTTATTCTGCTTTTCGCTGACGTTGATCAAATTTGAGAAAATTATACGCCTGGAAAAAAACATCTGTTTGCACATGTTCAGCAAGAATTTCTTTGACTGCTAAATTTCCAGGGTGTCCTTTCTCTGCATGTGCACATCTGGAACACCATGAGACTTAGAGCTTCCTTGTTTTTATGTAGATGAGACTGAGGCTTCCCAACAACATACTTTCCAGTTTCTGTCAGGATCTTAATTATTCCCACAAGGTACAGATCTGAGGTCTGAGTGCTAGAACTAAAATTTCCAGCCCTGATGCTCCTCAAAATGTAGGAGCTGACCTAGAACATTACTAAGGTCAGAAAGTCGAGTGGGAAAGTTGAAGCTAGGAAGTTCTAGTATTTTAGCTTCTCAGCAGCACTTTGTCTCCCTCCTCTCTTCCCATGCATTTCTATTTGGCTGAGAAATGTTTGGGTGTGTTGGGTTTTTTTTGGAGGACGAGAACTCATGTTCACCAGCCTATTGCCAAGTTCTCTGTCCCTTTGGGAACTGCAGTGGGACTTGACAGATCTGTGGGGCATGCAGATGGTGAGAAGCAGGGAGAGTTCTCTAACTTGCTGGAAATGGAATTGGTTTGTATCCTATTCTAGCAGCACAGCTGGAGGCAAAAGAGGATGTGTGTCCATGTCTTTCTGCCAAGCCTTTTCCCTAACTGAAAGGCAAGTGGGATTGCTGCTGGCTATAGCAGAGACCATCCCCTTATGAAACATGATGGGGAATATGCAGCAGAAAGTCATGGTGGTGGAGGTGGCTGCTAAGAGGGAATGATTTTTTTCTCCCCTCCCCTTCTGGCTATTTCAGGGCTCTTGTCCCCATGGAAGATTGCTAGCTTGGAAGCCTCAACTATCTTCAAAAATGTTTGGCACGTTCATCTTCCTATTTGGATCAGTGACTTCCTTCCCTAGAAGTGAAGGAAAATACCCAATGACCTAAATGCAGGAGGAAGGCTTGTGTATTCATGCAGCTTCCCAAACACATCACCCTTGTACATGTATCTCATTCTTAAATCTCTGATATAAATTGTCCATTTTACAGCAGTATTTAATCCTGGCACAGTGGATGGCTGCCATCTGTTAGAGTTGCTTTGCTTATTTCTGGGCTAAAAGGGATCAAGAGGCTTTTTGTAATGTCTCTTGGAATCTCACGTGCCCCTAGAAAACAAGCAGAGTTCTCAATGTACTTTATGGTGCCAACCAGGATTCTTTGTTTAGTTTCTAGGTATGAAACTGTTTTGAATTATGTATATTCTGAGGATAATTGCCTGTCTAGAATACATGGGGTTTGGTATGCAGGGAGGAAGGTTCAACACAGAAGCAGGGTGTGTCACGGCACAATCCCTCATGGTACGCTGATCCTGCCTTATTCGTGCTTTGATGTGAGCGTTTGTGTGATCTGTGAAGAACTTGATTCTCTTGTGCTGTTGAAAGGTAACCGTTCTTGTGATGAAATCGCAGCGTAGCAGCTTTTTAGGCCAGCAGCAACTCTTGCTGTGTGAACACTTCACCACCAGGCCTTAGATTCTGATACCCTTGAAGTGCTATCACAAGTTCCTTCATACTCTTGCATGTAAATGTACTTCTGCTTGTTATTGCTATAACAGCTGATATATAAGTAAAGGTCTCTTTGGGGTATTTCTGTGTGAATCCTCTCAGCTCCCCTCTTCCGAGAGCTCTCCAGACAAAGCTTGTTAGAGCTTGTTTTCTGAGCTGAAGCATCAGTGGATGGATCTGATAACAGAATTTCTCTAGGTGAGATTGTTTCATAAATTTGGTAACTTGGTTGTGAATCAAGAATGTTTCAAAACTGAAACATACCTGAATACTCAGGTATTCATAATCATCATTATCTTTGTATTTATCATGAACATTTTTTGTCTTGTTTTTCTCTAGCAGCCATAAAAGCAATTTCTGGAGATCAGATGCCAATATAAAGGTTGTTGCAAATCATTTACAGCTTTTTTCCACACAAGATCTTTCCAATTGTAATAAGATTTCCCAGAGTTTACTAAGTTTCTGTAAGGGGTATGACCCAATTACGAGATTGGTGACACACTTTATCTGTGTTTTGGCCTTTTTTTGAGGGAAAGGCATCTGATACTTTAATGCTGTGGTTTTCTAGCTTGGCAGTGACTTTGATAGCCTTTTATTCAAATTCAGAACTGCAGGACAAGAAAAATGAAGGAAAACTTCAGCAGATTACTAGATTTTTAACTTTTTTTGACTGCTGTGGTCTAACTTACTCTGCTTTCAATGCATTAACAGGGATTTGGTTTAAATTACAACTTCTGTGTCCTCTTACCAATAAGGAAATGGCTACTCTGGTATTACTGTTTCTATAACCTGTTATTATTGAGAATGGAGATAACAGGAAAATTCTCTAGTAACATTTCTGCCCCTCTTCCTTTTTTCTGTATTACTGGGTAAGATGTGTCAAACTGTGATGGCTTGTGTACTGAGGGGCGGGGGGGAGAATCACTTTTCCTGATAAGTTTTTTTTTGTGATGGCTGCAAAAATATTCCCTGTTAAGCATTTATACATTAAACATCCATAGCTATCTTGTTTAATGATTGTCACTCAATATGCCTTGGAATGCGTGCTACTTTGGTATAGGATTGAGACAGTATTTTTCACTCAAACTGTCATCCAGTGTTACTCATGAGAGGTCTTGTTAGAAAAATATAGTAAATAATGGATGACAGTAATAATCTGTCTCCTTGCTTTTTGCTAACAAATCTCTGATTCTGCCCTTAAAATAATGAACCAATCTTAAATGTTCTGTCCTGTTCTTTATCTCCTTTTCTCTTTCTCATTGTTCCTTTCTTAAGAAAATATGCTGTTTTGAGGAGGCAGCATAGTTATTCCAGGACAGTTTTTAGGCATCAACTTTTTCTTCCAATGTTGTATTCAGGCAGATCACTTTTATTGACCTAATGTTTCAGTTTATTTGAAACTCCTACTTTCCTTGAGGCTTTTCATGTGACAGAATGGTCAAGGTTGGAAAGGACCTCTAGAGGTCACCTAGTCCAGCCCCCCTGCTCGAGCAGGGTCAGCAAAAGCTGGTTGCCCAGGACGGTGTGAGTGGTCCCTAATATGAGCATTTGTGACCTGTAGAACAGGTTTTTTTCTTTCCCTTCAGCCTGCCAGGAAAAGACTAGATAAGAAATAAACAAAAAGTAATATACTGCTTAATTTTGGAGAACGTGGGTTGAAAAGTAAAATCTTGTGCAGTCAATCTAAAAAGGAATATTTAATAACTTGTAGAAGCATCAATGGCATCTTACTGGCCTTTGCAAAACAATTTCTTATCCTGTTTATATCCAAAAGAGACAGAGGTGTAAATACTTAAAGTAAAATCTTGTAGAGTAAGTCAATAAGGCTTATTTTCATGGAATAAGTTGATAAGGCTTTGATAAGAAATGTGGTAAAACAGAAGGACACAGCCAGCCTAAAGCAGAGAGGAGATTTCAATAGGACCTTTGAAAAGCTGAAAGTCTCTCTCTTTCTCTCCCTTGAACTGCATTTTCTGTGAAAGCTTGAAGGCAAATGCTTCTGTCAGATATAGGGTCAAAGAGGTCATATTCTGAGCTGGCTAAACTGGAAGTGAGAATGTGCCATGATACAGATGGCTTTTTGAAGACAGCTAACACAACAGCTGTCAACTCTTGTACAGTAGAACAGGACCTTAAACTGACACTTGGGGAGGAGTGAGCATGGAGTCAGAAAACACGAGCTTTGAAGTTCTCAAGACAGTGTTTGCTAGCAGTCAGTGGCGTGTACTTCCTGACCTTGCTGTGTTATTGCCGTGATAGTAGTGTTTCAAGTTTAACTCATGTCTGTTTAACTATGGAGTATTATGTTGACCTTGAAGGTTTTGAAGCAGCACCATCTTAATTTTTGTTGTTGTTGTTGTTTGGTTGGTTTTATTTTCAGGTCTCGGCGTGGTTTTTCACAACCTTTACAGTCTCAGGGCTAAAGGACAAAATCCACTATGTGGAAAGCCTTCAGCAGTTATTCACAGCCATACCCCCAGAACAGATTGATCTCCCCCCTTTCGTCCTTGAGTATGATGCCAGGGTAAGTGATCACATGTGGCAAGCACGACTCTTTGCTCCTAAGTGTAGTTCTTGTGCTTCTCCTGTTCTGCTCTGCAAGAGCTTTGAAGGGGCTGACTTCTACATCTTAAGAATGAGGAGAAGAAAGGGTTCCTGGAGAGTCTAGTTGTTCTTCTGTGAGTAACAATTTTCTTAAATTATTTTTTTTCCTACATCAGTCCAAGTAGAGGGCTTGGCTAAGAAGCAGACTCTTTTCTCAATAGAGCAGTCTCCTATGTGCATAAAAGGCAGACTGCCTTTCTTCGGCTAAGAACTGTAACATAACACACTAAGAGCCTGTGGACAAGATAAAATTAATGTTATATACCTGCTATATACCTCACACTGACTGCAAAAAGAAATACTATCTGTGTTTCATCTTCCCTGTTCCATGTTATCAACAAGTATGCAGCAAGGTGGGGTGGAGGAAGCAGTGAGGAAAAATAGAAGTGTATAAGGGTGCCTTGCCTTTGTGTTGGTCCCTCCTCCCCCTTTTCCCTTCTTCATCCCAGGTCTCTAACCTGGAATGAATATGGTTTGCATTGTCCAAATTCTTCTGAAGAGGATGTGCTGTAATAGCCAGAGCTGTGTGTCTGCGTAAGCCACTTTGTCTTGAGTGACTGGCTATGCTAGCATTTGTGGCTTCCTTGCCTCACAGCTTTGGCTTAATGGCAAAAATGTAACCTGCAGTTTTTCCTAAAAAGAGGCAAACCCAAGGCCTATTTTTGCCTGTTTACCAGCACAGTCCTCTCCTGGGTGAATTGCAGCAGTCACCATACTCAGGGAAGACAAAGCCAGGAGTACCTGTTTATTTCTGCCTCTGTGTAATCATCCATTGCACCAAGGTGTATTGGAGAAGACTTTTGTTCAACTGCTCATTCTGTTCTCATTGCAGGAAAATGGGCCTTACTATTCTTCTTATCCTCCGTCCCCTGACTTGTGATCCGCAGTTCTGCGATGCTGCTGGTTTCCCATGGATCCAATGACCTGATGCCTGCCAAAACCTGTGCATTTGCCCATGTACAGAATTCAGAGAGAGGGTTTTCCTCCCCCAGCTCTGGTATTTTTTTACTGATAAGATATTTTCAAGCACTCAAGCAATCAGAGAACTTTATGCCACTGTGAACTGTACAACTATTTCAAATATATTTATCCAATGGAAAAGTTGATTTATATTTATCCAATGGAAAAGTTGATTTAAAGATCACTAGGTGCATTTTATTTTGGTTGTTTCTTTTTTTTCTTTCTCTCTTCTTTTTTTTTTTTTTT
>VXBL01007713.1:973237-1011904 GCA_013400195.1 Aramus guarauna
TTTTTGAAGCTGTTACATTTATTCCTGAACAGACTTTCTCTTTTCTGGGAAATCCATCAAAAGCACTTGATCACGTTTTTAACTATTACCATTTTCCAGCTCCATTTGCAATACCTATTTCTGACTGGCCTGTACAAATATTGTGCAGTACTAGCCTGACACATTGCTCATCGTATGGTCTCTGTGTTTCACATCTGATTACTTTCCCTTTCCGTCAGTGCTGATTACTTTGGTCTTAACCCAGCAAAAGTATCTGGAATTGGGAATGCCGTGTCTGCAGGCTGAACAAAACACTACAGCCAAGCCAAGGTTACTGCAAGACTTAGTACCATAAATGCTAGGTGAGCTAGGAGCCGTGGTAAAGTCCCTGTCAGTTTTCATTGGATGATGTGACATGTCAGGATGCCACTACCCTCCCAGTAAGAATAAAATTGAAAAGCATTTGCAGTTTCTTTTCTCTGACTGTAGTTGTTTATGTTCTCCTTTGACATGGCCAGATGTGTTTGCATGATAAATGAATGCCATATGCCTGAAGGGAGGGGGGAAATGGTGACTCCAATCCCAACCTCTGGTGGCAGAGATTGTTTCTTAGAGATAATCAGTGTTCTTTTTATTTCCTGTTACACTGACACTCACTGATTTTGACAGACATGATACATGTGAGAAAGCCACAGGATACTTGTGGAACTGGAGGTGTAAAGTTTTTCAGCCTGCCAGTGGAAAGCTAAAAGAGAAGGGAGAAGGCTCCCTTGCAAAACATAATCAGGGATGGCAGTCACGAATACAGAAGGATGGAATCCCTGGTAGGAAGAATGTCACAACAGTACTGAATATGAAAATGATAGCATGGTTTTCATGTTTTCATACTAGCTGCTTTCCTGCCCTGACTCGTATCTGTTACTCTCTCTTTACCAAATTTCAGTTTTCCCTGTTCTGCCACTTCTGCAATAACTACCTTTTTTTAAGCATAAGCAAAAGTCATCGTGACATATCTTAGAAGGTGGTTATTCACACCCATTGAGTCGATAGGAAATAGATATCTCCCTACTGTTTAAAGATACCATAAACTGTTGGGACAAACAGGGGAAAAAAAAATCCTCCCTTGGTCATCTAATTGCATGTCACAATTTGTGTTTGCAGTCTGCGAGTTAGGGCTTGTGTAAGTTAGGAGTGCTGTGAAAGATGGGCAGTACTGAGTTGCCTTTCTTACCTTGGCCTCCTGGCTTAATGTTGTGTTTATATTCCACATAGCCTCAGCATGTTGCTATGTCAGTTACAGATTAAGATAATCACTTGGCTGGGGTTTAAGAGTCGTGGATATACAACATATAAAAAGCAAGTGGTTTTGCTTTTTAAGTGTCCCCCAGGGTCCTTGTGTGATTCCATTATCAGATCCAAGGTGCTCCTAATGCTGGAAACTGTAGCGCAATGGAAAACCACCTTGGTGTTAATACTTGAGAGTGTTGTACCTTATGGTCAGTTCACATGTGATTCTTCCAGCACTTTTCTGGTGGTTTTCAAGAAGAAAATAGCAGCAGTCTATACAGACCAGCTACCACATGTCCCTACCTCCTCTTTTCACCTAGCTGTTTACGGCTGCCCTCATCTAGTGATGTTTATAGCCAGCAATGAATTTTCCATGCTTCTCTAACGATTTGTATAGCTTTCCACCCCCCATTAACCATCTGCTGTTTTTCACACTCATGGCATTTTCAGTGGGGCTGTTGGAGAATAGCTGGTGTCCACTTAATAGGCAGATTAAAGGTGATTTGGAGCATATTGTGAAAACTGAGCTCTCAGCTTCACAGCTTTTAGATGGTTTCTGTTTCTTTAGCTCACAGATGGCTCAGAGTCATAAAACCCAAACAGTTCTTCTTAGGACTCAGTCTGCACGTTTTTCAAACCTAGTCCAGTCATTTTAAGAAATGACTTGGCTCGGTGAAGTGCGAATGTGCCTCCAGAGCATTAGCAAAGCAAAAAGGAGATCTTGGCACTGTGCATCTTATTGTGTATATTTTTCCCTTGAAAGACTTTGCTTTAATTTTTTTTTTTTTTNCCAGCTGAACTGCACTTGGTTTAGGCTGAGATAAACACTGGCATGCCCTAATTAAGGGTGTATATAATGCTTTCCTCTTGAAGAGGCCAGTGAGGCAGTCTGTGTATGTCATAACTCTGTGTGCATTTTAACACCCCTACCCAAGGCAGTCACTGCAGAACCAAAAGTTTTGATGAAGGTTTTATTGCCTTGCTTAAAGCTATTTCATACCATCTGCAGGCTCAAAAGGGGAATCTCCATAGAGAAGTGTATTGGTGTAATTATGAGTGGTGTTGTTACCACTGTAATGCCCTGTGTGATGTTGACAGTAGAGTGATAGGGTTGTTAGTAAAACTCAGATGTGATGCTTAGGAACTCATTAGCCACACCTCTTCTGAAAGCATCCTCTATTCCCTTGCTGACACTGCAATTAGATGTTGCAAGAGTCTGTTAAGCTGACATCTGACCATGGACAGGTGACTCAATGTATCTTGGCTTACCTGTTGTCATTTGGGCAAGCCAAGGCAGTGAAATGTAAAGTATCTGGTGGCTGCTTCTCCTGTTGTATTTTGTGCTCATTTCTTAACCAGATGCTGTGAGGAACAGGAAGTGGCAAAAAGTTGTGGCTAAAGTCAGAATGTCTGCTTTCCACAGGCCGTTGAGCCAGTGTGAGTTTGCCATGTACGCTTGAAGCCGGGCTGCTCTTTTTCCTGTGCTCTCCTGCTTTCAAGATCCTAGAATGAAAACAGAGCTGCTGAGTTTCTCTGGTATCTTCTCGTACCCAGCAGTGTTTTTTTTCTTATCACGTATGCCTCTGTTGCCTCAGCTTTGCACTGAATGAAGCCAGGTCTGTCCCTGAGCACTTATGTGGCTGTAGTACTGCACAGGATTAGCATCCCACTGCTGAGACCAGACACTCCATGTGAAATTAATTTAGATGGTTCTGCTATTTAACAAGCTGCTATCAGCCCTTCTCCTTTGTCAAACTGAAAAACAAGCAAAAGGAGTTACCCCTTTCCTTGGCCTCTCTGGGATAAACCTCCTGGTACATCTGTGACCGAGCAACAGAATGAATAGTCCCAATCTGAAACTTGTTTGCACCTCTAAGCATATTACAGAAATTCCTGAGTATGTTGATTCTGGCTAAATAGGAACTGATCCCAGTTAGCAAGTGCGATCTTGGGAAAGTGAAGTGTTTCAGCTGCGTTTGGGGAAGAGGGTAAGAAGTAGTCTACCTGGAACAACTCAATTTATGATTCTCCAGTGTCAAGGAGGGCAGACACCAATTCCTAGCATGTACTCCTAAGGCAACTGGCCCACTGGATTTTCTTCAGTCTCCCATGGGAAAGAATCAGTCCGAATTAGAGGGATAAATGACTGAGTACATAGACCAGCAATGTGCAGCCTCTGCACTAGGATGAGGATGTTGGATGAGCTAAAGCAGTCCTGAGCCACAATGGAGCAGTAAGCGGCAAGCGAACCTGCTGCTGCAAAATGTTGTTTCCTTCTGAAGTTGAATGACAGAAAGATGTTTTATGCCTCAGTATTGGGACGCATATGCTTAAAACTAAAGCAAAGCATGTTAGGTGGTGGGGAGGGTGTTCTTCCTCTGGTCCTAGGGTGGATGGAGCTCTTTCCTCCAGGAGAAAGTGGGGGGGAAGTGCTATGTAAAGGTTAAGGACTGCAGAGATTAAAATGCTACAGCCTCAGGCCCTCTGCAGCGTGGCCTCTGCCTCCTTTGAATACCAGGGGGATTTTTGATTAGCAGTCAACTACTTGACACTACAGTCCCACTGAAATATTTTAATTGGCAAAACCACTCACAACATGTATAACTGAAAAAATTCCAAGATTCCTAATGCAATTTAGACATAGCTATGGGGGAGGTGGCTTTGCTTGGAAGGACATCATGTACGAAAATGAGGGGAAGGGGATTGTATCAGATCATCCACAGCAGCTTGTCTGCCAGCACTGCATCTGGTTTTAATTGGCTGATCAGATCCTGTTTGAAGCCTTTCTCAGCTGTGCTTCCCTTGAAAACCCGATTCCTCATCCAGATGAGGCAGGACTGCTTGCAATTACAGTGTGGTTAGCACAAGAGCAGCAAAACTCAATGTAGCGCATGCTCAGCGCTGTCACCAAGATGTTAGGAGAAGCAGCCCTTACGCCAAGGAAGGTGTAGGCAGCAGAGCCTTTTCTTCGTTCCTCCTGTCTACTGGAGGAGTCTTAATCTCCCCTTTTATGGGGGGTGAGGAGAAAAAGGAAGATTGTTAAATGCCCACCCCCTCATGCTGTGGAAGGAGGACAGCCTGAGGCATCGAGCAAGAGTTCAGTGTCCTCGTCTAATACTGATGCTTCTGGGTGGAACTGGTTTGAGGAGTGAGATCTGGCTTTGTAGCCAGGGAGTTAGTAATGGCCTGAGTAGCCTGAGCCAGGTCCTGGAGAGACTGTACCTGGACTAGAGACCTAAGCCAGCGTGCACACCAAATCTGCATTCTGTTTATCTTAGTGTGGCCCTGAGTCATCTCTGCCCGATGCCTGCAGCTGAATTGATACCTGCATATGTGATTTTCAGATCACCCATTAAGGAAGCTGAGGGAAAATGTGATGGGCTTAATCTCAGTCCTTTGGGAAGGTCCTGTAACTCTGAGAACTTGACATGAACAGCAAACACTCAGAAGAAAGGCTCAGCATTATTATTTTGCTCTTGATGAGTTTTCTGTTTTGGTTTGGTTTTGTTTGTTTGTTTTTCCAGGAAGCAATGGAAAGCAATTTTTAAATAGCTGATAAGGAGAATGACTGATTTAATCATTGACCTTTCAGTGAAGCCATGAAGTGACGTACTGACCACCACTGCTGTGACTGTGTGGCGTGTTGCAGGGCAGTAGATAGCCTGTGTTGTGCATCTTATCCCCATAAAAACCTGTGTGCCTGGTACCTTCAGGAAAGGTGGTTCCTGGGCATGACTGAGGAACACTTTGGGTGGGAGGGTCTTTGTGGTTACCATGAACCTGAGCTGCTGCCTGAGCTGCAGTTCTTACCTGGCAGGTGGATACACCATCTCCTGGTGTATCCAGTATCCAGTGCAGTATCCAGTATCCAGTGCAGCTGGGCTGTAATTCAGCCTTCTGCTTGAAGAAAGGGGTGGAGGTGAAGTTTCAAAGGTGGCTGTAGTGCTAAGCAGAGTTACTTTATCCAACTGTGTCCTGGGCTGCATCAAAAGCAGTGTGGCCAGCAAGCGGAGGGAGGGGATTCTGCCCCTCTACTCCACTCTTGTGAGACCCCACCTGGAGTACTGTGTCCAGCTCTGGGGGCCTCACTACAAGAGAGACATGGAGCTGTTGGAGCGAGTCCAGAGGAGGGCCATGAAGCTGATCAGAGGGCTGGAGCACCTGTCCTATGAGGACAGGCTGAGGGAGTTGGGGTTGTTCAACCTGGAGAAGAGAAGGCTCTGGGGAGATCTGGAATTACTGGAATTGCGGCCTTCCAGTACCTGAAGGGCCCTATAGGATAGATGGTGAGGGACTGTTTACAAGGGCAGGTGGTGATAGGACAAGGAGTAATGGGTTTAAGCTGAAGAAGGGTAGATTTAGATCAGATATTAGGAGGAAATTCTTCACTGTGAGGGTGGTGAGGCACTGGAACAGGTTGCCCAGAGAAGCTGTGGATGCCCCCTCCCTGGAAGTGTTCAAGGCCAGGTTGGATGGGGCTTTGGGCAACCTGGTCTAGTGGAGGGTGTCCCTGCCCATGGCAGGGGGGTTGGAACTAGATGGGCTTTGAGGTCCCATCCAATCCAAACCATTCTATGATACATGATTTATCAGTAGGATCATTCATAATTGAGTCTTGTTTGTAGGAATATTTTGGTTTCTAGTGTGACACGGTAACAAACTGATGCCTACCATAAAGCAACACTGCATGAAACTGGACAGATGTATCAGTACGCAAGTGTCCTGCGCCGGGGTTAGGTGCCCATCCTGCAAAACATGTCCGGTGTCGTCCACACAGTTTACCATCACGCTTATTTCATAGAAAGAGCTGATCACAAATGCTCTTTCTCATTCTCACCAGAATGTTTGTGCAATAAGGAGCTCGTAACTTGCATGGTTTACAAAGGTTAATAACAGCAGCTGGTTGGTGTAACAACTTGGACACACTTGGGCATTGCTAATAGTTTGGCAGGAGAAGCCATATTTACATCATCTGAATAGGTTTGCTTATTTGCAAGTAGGCTGTTACCCTGTCTGCCCAGACAAGGCATTTCAAAGGTGGCTTTTTGTGTATTGAAGACTAACATTAGCAAACATCATCACAGGAACAGGGAAGGTGCAACGTGGCCCCTTGACTGGCTGGTGTGTGTTAGCCCTTCTAGTTCTCTGGCTCAGCGATGTATCAGCATCCTCCTCATTGGATCTTGCAGAGCTGGGTTTCTAACAGAGCAGTGAGGCACCGTGTGCCTGCCAGACCAAATGCGAGGGGAGTGGCAAAAGCGTGCAAGAGAAGGTGTGTGGTTTGGGGCAGGTGGATCTGTAGCAAATGATCCTACTCTTCTTAGTAGCAGCCAGGAGCAGTAGCAGTCTAAGTGTAACAAAACTCTGCCCTCAGCGTCACATACATCCTATGTGGGTACGGGAGTTCCTAGAAGTTTTTGGGCCATCTCCTCGGCAAGCTGCAAGGACTCAGAGATAAGCCAGCAACAGGAATTCCCAAAAGAGGGTCAACCAACCTGGCGAGTGCTCACCCAAACACAGAAGAGCAGAGAAAGAAACCTCAGACCCTGAGGTCACTTGAATCTACCCCCATCAGTAAGTAAAGCCTGATCAGACCAGCCCATCAAACTCTTTGAGTCTGCAAGGTGGGGGTAAACTGATAGAAAACTGCTGGGCATAACTGAAAATCTCCCTGAAAGCACTCTGCATTGCATGCCAGGGGCAATCCCCCTTTGCTGTTCCCAGTGGACTTCAGAGGGCTCTTCCAAAGGTGGCTGGACCATACGACATTTCAGGAACGTGAGCATCTATTTGTTATGAAAACACATCCAGAGGCTCGTACACACAGTTGGTTTGAAATGTGAACTTGTTAAGATGTTACTGAGCAGAGACCAGCTGGTGGTCAATGGCATAGCTAGAATGGTAACTGTAAACAAAAATTTCTGTAAGTTCAGAGCTGTAAGAAAGAGCACTAAGCAGAAGAGTTGCTCTGATGAGACCAGACAAGAGCATTGTGTGGCGTGTTTCAAGAATGCAAACGTATTTTACAGTAATGGTAGGATAGCTTCTTTTGGCAGATCCCGATTAAGTAGTTACATTAAAGGGAAGCACTCCATGTCCTATCTCAATAGCTTTGCACTTGAGCATCTCTTTGAACTTAGCTCTGTTACAGCAGTATATCAAAGCACTTTTGAGGGACTGATCCAGGAATTTTTTTTTTTTTTTAATTAAATTTTAAACCCCAGCTGATGATGCCAAAGCACAATATGTAGAAGTGCTCTGCAGCCTGGCTGGTGCAGTAGCAGCCGTCAGCAGGACTTGCTGATGTGCCAGCCCAGGACAGCAGAGCCTATGGGCATGGGACAGGTACTCAGTACGACAGAGTGTACCTAGACCTGAAGAAGACATTGGAGTTTGTGCAGATGGAGTGGCCACGAGCAAAATGCCCTTTTAGACATTTTTGGAGCCATTGATGGAGTTAGGCAAATTCTCCTCTGCTGCATCACATTTAAATGTTTCACTCTATGCCCTGCAATCATCACTGTTATCATTAGTGAGCAAAACTAGTTAAATAGTCATTACGGAAGCAACAGTGCAGAAATATTTCACAATTAGCAATGAGCCTTCAAAGCGAGTCGCTAAAAACAGACCTTGGGGCTGCCCCCTGCAAAACCCATGGCTTCCTCCTGCCCCATCCTCCGGTGGCATGTTTCTAAGGGGCTCACAGTGCAACAGAGCAACACCTGGGCTTGAAAGGCATGCTGGTGTTTGCTATTGAATGCAAGTTATTTTATTGATTCAGATAGGGAGCAAGCAGTAGAACTAGAAACAGTCCTTACAATGTGAAAAAATACATTGCAGTCAGTGGCAAAGTTTTCGGGAGGACTACTTCATTAGCTTGATCTTGCACGCACCCTGCCTGAGGCAACGCTCATCTGCTGGCCCTGCAACCCTGGAGCAACCAGCAAGGGTGACAGGGGACACGAGCAATTCCAGTGGCACCCTGTCCCACAGCACAGCTCGGTGCAGTTTTAAATCATTATCGTTAAATTGTGTTGACTCCAGACACTTCTTGAGGTTTGGACATTTGGGGGTTTTGGCTTGGGGTTTTTTTTGAGTGAGGAGGAACAAAGCTGTTTAGGAGCCCGCCGGACTCTTCAGTCAGTCTTTGATGTGTCACGGGGTCTGTGAATGGAGCACGTGCCCGCACCTCAGCACTGCGGGAGAGATGGGTGCCGTGCCCACGGCAGCGCTGCACAGCTGGAAGCTCATGCTGCTCCAAGCCCTCCACCTCCAGCTGCCAGTACCCCATGCAGTCTAAACAGCACGGAGTTTGCTGTGTCTGGCAAATCCCAAGAGAGGAGCAGCTGTAGCAGCTCCAGGACAGCAGTAGAGGGACGCATACATGAATCCGGAGAGAAATATTCTTTTCTCTTGGCACTATAACAAGCCCTAATGAGAAGCAGCCCACCCAAGCTTTTGAAGAATGAACTCACCAGGAGACTCCTCTGCTCTGATCTGCCTCCAACCCTCTCATCTGCTTAGGAGAAATAATAAACTGGGACATACAAGTTATTTTCATATGCTCAGTTGAGTAACCTCACATAGGGAGGACTGGCGGGGAGGACAGGGGCGATATTGGAGCTGCTCCCCCCCAGGACCAGGCAACGCACCAGGGAGCCTGAAGGGCTGGCAGAAAGTCTCTTGGTCCCTTTGGGAAGACATGGGATGGGGGACAAGGACAGGGGGAAGGGGGTGCTCTGTTTTCCAGGGCTCAAAAGGCTGTATATATATATATATATAATTATTTTTTTTTTTTTTAAACTGGGCTCAGTCCTGACTCGTGCAGGCTGCTGTGTTCTGATGTGCTGTTGCGTCCCAAGACAGACACCCGCCTGCCTGCAGTGCGGGCAGACACAGCGCCGGCAGTGCTGCTCCACACAGCCAGCCAGGTCCTGGGCAGCTTCTTGGGACTGCCTAGAAAATAAGCCAGAAAGCACAGGGTCTTCTTCAACCAAAGAATAAACTTTGAGGATGTTATTTGATGGCGCAAACTGTGATACTTGTGGGATCTCTTTTTTTTCTTTCTTAAATTTTAAATGTTTCACTCTTTAAAATCTTATTTCCCTTCCTTTCCCTTTCCCTTTCCTTTCGCTTTCCTGTTGGCAGACGCCTTTTTGAAAGGTCACATCTAGTCAACATCTTCCCATACTATTCTTGCCACTTTCCAAGCCAAGTAAGGCAGGTTTGGTTTTCTATTCTGGAAAAAGAAAAAAAAAAAAAGAAGAAGATGAAAAAGAAAAATTGTCACAGAATCATTTGTTTACCCAGGGACACCAGATGCCAGGAGCAGCAGCAGAGTGAATAGGGAACCGTGCCTAAAGTCTACACTGCTCCTGAATTTGGTCCTTCATCCCCATCCTTGGCACTAATCTGGCTGGGCATGGGGAGCCACGGTACCCACCAGGGATGGCCTTTGGTGCGGCTGGGCCTCAGGGTGGGCAACCCCAGGGCTGAGGTGGAGGGAAGCCGAGCAGCTGCCGCTGCAGCGCTGCTTTGCAGGGGCAATGCTGATAGAGGTGACCCTGAATCTGGCTGTGCCCGCTCGCCAGCCTCGTGCCCCGGGTGTCTGTGTTTGCACTGCAGAAAGGCACCGAGCTGCGGAGGGCAGTGGGAAGGAGCCAGGCTTTTTTGCAGGTTTCTGCTCAAGCTGTTCAGTCCATGACATGCAAACGCAATTACCTCTTTTTTCCAAGACTAAGAGCACCTATCCCCCTTTTTTCCCCAAAGCTTTAGCAGCAAAAGCTCCATTCACATTTTGAAAAAGGCAAAGCCAGCGTTCAAACATGGAGAAGGTTTTTTTGAAGCAAGGTTCAATCTTTCTCAAGATACAAACCGTATCAGTTAAGCCAGAGCATGCTCCCCGGGTAGAAAAAGGGCTCGTGCTGTGGGGTGACTCAGCCCTTTGCAATGTCGCTCCCAGGGCAAAGACATGGGGATGACAGTCACTTATGGTCTCCAAAAGGTGACAGGCAATTTGTGGCTTTCTGCGAGTTTTACTTGTTGTAGGGCTTTTGCTTTCTGGTCTATAAAAACCCAAGGTAGCCAAGAAGGGGGTTGGGTTGGGTTTGGGGTTTTTTTTAGTCATAGATTTGCTTTTTAATCCTGAATTGAGTTCTCTTTGCATGACCTGCTTTCCCTAACACCTCCTTTCTCCCTCCTGTTTACCACAGGAAGACGGTTAGATGAGGATAAACAGAGATGGAAACCTTCTCCATTGCTAGCTGAACAAGTGTCCGCTCTTTGAATTTTCACATAAAATGCTTCTTCCGACCCCTTGCCAGACATCTGGAGACAAACAGCTTCTAAAAGAAACCAACATAAAAGATGTATGTTTTGAATCGTTTCATTGGCTAAAATATTTTTGGAGCCTCTTGGTTGCTCTTGTTTTTCCCCCTTGCTTGGGTTGTATCAAATCCATCTTCTACACCATCAGTACTGGGCAAAGTCTTCCAGGAAAAAGAGAGCAATCAAGACCTAATTTCCTAAATAATAATTAAAAAAAAATTAAACAAACCCAAGTCTGCCAATGTTGCAGATATTTGTGTCTGCTTATAAAGAAACAAACAACCAAAAAACATCCCTCAAACAAAGCAACTGTCCTCCCTCCTCCCTCTCACAAGACAAGCTAGAAAGCCAACTCTCCTTTCTGTTTTAATGCTGTTTTTCACAGAAAAAGGAAGTTTTCAAGTTGGAGGCAGAACAAAATGAGCTATTTTATGCCAGTAATTTGTGTTGAGACTTCCAAAAAGCTTTAGCCCACCATTTCAGAGAAGCATAGACCCAGAGGGTTTATACCCCTACCTGGCAAATCACCCAAGGCAATAAATAAAGGAGAAGCAATGACACATTTAGAAAATTATAAACCCACTGACAGGGGATGCCTGCTACAGAGCACATGCCAACATCTCACAAAACTAATGGGATGTTCAGCTGAATCAGCCAAAAAGTGGCTAAAAGGGAATGAACTGACATTAATTTGGGCTTTCAAAGGTTTTTAATAAAGTTTTTTATAAGTTACTATGCAGACACAGTGTATGGATGTAGGGTTGTGCATTTTATTTTTTTTTTCTTTCTGGCCATTCTGCCTCATGGTGTTTAACCTAAAGCTTATTGCAATAGATATTAAAACCTTCCTTACTAGTATAAGGACATATGGACTTTACTTGCTGGTTCCTGACCCTTGAGGACAGGCTGAGAGAATTGGGGTTGTTCAGCCTGGAGAAGAGAAGACCCTGGGGAGACCTTCTAGCAGCCTTCCAGTACCTAAAGGGGCCTACAAGAAAGCTGGAGAGGGACTCTTTACAAGGGCATGGAGTGATAGGACAAGGGGGCCATAAGCTGAAGGAAGGTAGCTTTAGATCAGATATAAGAAAGAAATTCTTCACTGTGAGGGTGGTGAGGCACTGGAACAGGTTGCCCAGAGAAGCTGTGGATGCCCCCTCCCTGGAAGTGTTTAAGACCAGGTTGGATGGGGCTTTGGGCAACCTGGTCTAGTGGAGGGTGTCCCTGCCCATGGCAGGGGGGTTGGAACTAGATGGACTTTGAGGTCCCTTCCAACCCAAACCATTCCATGAGTCTATGATTCTATGACCCATACATTTAAGGAAGAGCAAAGCCTGGTGAGTCCTGCCTCCTGTGGTACAAGGGGAGAAGCACTGCCATGGCTCAGGACCAGGAAAAAGGGTACAAACACAAACAGGAATATTTGGTCAGGCTTCCAGGGCAGTGATTAAGATTAGCGAGCCTAAAGACAGGGTTGATTTGGGTTTAGGCTGGTAATGAACAGTTTCTAGCATGGCTGGAGGGATACCCACAGACCTTTCATGAAAGCACCACATGCTGTTTCTCTGGGACAACCCAGCATTTCCTGTGCTGCTGTGACTGTACCATCCTCTTCCAACCTGGGAGGAGCAAATTGCAGCTCAGTAGACCCCTTTTTTAAATTATTTTTGGCCCAATTTTACTTACATTCCTAATTGCCCAGGCCAGCAACTGCTGGGAATGAGCCCCGCTGGAGTCCAGGACTTTTGCATGATGAGCAGATGCTGCAAGCTGCATGATGGACTGTCGCTCCTGGTTTGTATGCAGCAGCATGGCTGCAGCACCTGCCCCGGCAAAACCTGCCTGGCAGACTCTGCTGTGGGAGCCATGCTGGTGGCAATTGTTGGAGTCAGCCTGTTCGATGGCTGGTAGCGGCCCGGCTGGCACCACCACCCCGAGCAGTGCAAGCACAGCCCGGGATGCTGGTGCTTAGGAGAGGGGTTGGTACAGTTGCTGCCTCCCTGGGGGCGCAGCTTCTGCAGCACCCCAAAATACAACATGACTCTTGAGATACAGCACAAGCTCAGGGCTGGTTTGCCTTCCCTTTCTGAGATAAACACCCAGGTCACGCAAGCCTGGGGACGTGGGCCGGGGCAGCGAGCATTGCCAGAAGTCAGATGCATGCTCTAAGGGTCTCTCCAAAATGGCTGTGACTGGGGAAAGGGTCCCATCCTGGCACAGAGCCTTGCCTCGCTGCCTCCTCAAGGTCTTTTCAGGATCTTTTCCTCCAGAACAACACATCAATAACCTTGTGCACAGCTGATGTTTAGTCTGACCTTGCTGCTGTGTCTCCAGCATGCTGTTGCCATCCACAGCTGCCAAACTCTCTGAGAAACTCTGACGTCTCTGAAAAGAGTCCTTTCCTGTTGCAAAACAGACAGGTTGGCCAAGTGAGCACGTTACTTGCTCTGTCCACTGCACTGTACCACTCAGACACAAGGGCACAACCCCCCTGCATGAGAGAGACCTTTTGGTCGGACCATGCGTTGGGCTGTTGTGCATTCCCCAAGGAACAAGTGCCTTGAGGGACCATACACACCGATTTTTCAGATCAGTTACTGGGATGAACTATGAACAGCTCAGAAACTTCCTAAGCTGGTAACTAGGTCCGCCCACACCCACACATCACTCGTCCAGGGTGGATGGGAACATCCCCACCCAGCCACCCACCAGCCCCAGACTCCCCAGAGTGGGATGGGGGTGAGCACAAGCAGAGCAGGGTGTGGGCAGCACTGAGTGCATGGAGCACTGGATTCAGAGTTGGGAAACAGCACAGCCAGGCTAGGAAAGAGCCATGCATGGAGCAGGTGCTGTACGAGCCACAGACCCTGTTGCAGGACACCACTCTGGCAGCGGATGCTCAGCCAGCGCTGGGACGGTGGCTCAGTCCATCACCAGGCTGAACCAGAGATACTGCAGCACATACAGGATTTTGATGGTGTGTGGCATTTCGCTTGCAAGTCAACCACCAGCTCTGCAGAGAGCTTGGGGGGGGGGTCGGAGGCATCGTATGATACCTCTACTTAGAGAAACTCACCAAACTCAGCCTGGGTATGGGTCTCCTCCGCCTGCCTGTGTCAAACCCTGTGGCTGCAGATGACCACACTGATGGCAATGGATGGAGATGGAGCAGAGCCCCGCTGCGACAGGCTCCGTGCTGGCCATGGCCCCCATCTACCTGCTGGTGCTCAGGTCAGAGCACAAACCCAGGGCCAGGAGTGGTTTTGTGGGGTGTAGGAGTGCAGGAAAGCAGCGGGACAAATTCTTGGGGGCACAGAGGTGGCTCCGCTTCCCACACGGTGTGCAAGCATGAGGGAAGAAGAAGATGGGGACCAAAGTATCCTGCAGAAAGGGGGTAGCCGCAGGGCCCCCCTCACTTGCGCACCCCAGGAAACACCTGGTTTAGGCTTCATCTGGGAGCCTGAGCTGCTGTGCGTGTGCAGGAGGATGCGGCGGTTTCTCTGTCCTTTTCTCCCTCCCCTGTTCAGTACATTATCAGCACCTGGGACACTACAAAAGCTTTTGTGCAGGCTGCACCTGGCCTTCCAAATTCATCCCATTTTAGCTGCTGTGTCCTCTCACAGATCTGCTGTTTTGTGTCAGAAAAGGGCACTGAAAGAGTGGCTATTTCCAGCCACAAGCCCTGCTGTAGCATGGCCTGGGATCAAAAGCAGCCAGCCTGGCTGATGAAGCAGGTCAGGAGAGGGATGGGCTTCACAGGACACTGACACCCCCCAAGTGTCCTGGCTTCATTGTAACCAGGAGGTCCCTGTTTCTGAACGTTTTCCCTTTTGGCTCCAGCTCCCCAAGAAACCTGGCCTCTCCTCCAGGGCAATGACATGGCCACGGTACCTGCCACCCACACTGCTGTTGCGCCAACAGGAAAACCAAGCATGTGTGATGCCTCCAACAGAGAAGGTCTTCTTCTGAGGCTGCTGATGTTCTGGTGGTCCCTACTTGAGCACAAGCCAGCTTTTGCCTAGATCCAGCCCTAGGAGAGCTCTAAGCCTGGCCCTAGGCTCAAAGGTTCCTCTTTCCATTTTCTTAGGCCAAGTCCTACACACAGCTACCTCTTCCCAAGCCGTGCCCAAGCCTACAGAGAGGTACAGGTGGCTCTCCTCACGCAGACTGCCTGGGATGGCTGGGGAGCACCAGTTCACCTCTTACAGCAGCTCCCTTGGGGCTCATAGGGGCACCAATTTATCAGTTGCAATCATAATACAGATCCTGTTAGCTCTGGTGGGCACTCAGCCAGCCAAGCCGTGCCAGGGAGGGGATGCCAGGCAGCTGTGACCCTCCCCATAGTGTCTTCTGGGGGCTGACAGAGAGGCTGGAGCTGCCTCGACCCACGGCATGCTTCACCAAGCCAGTCTTTCCACCATTTGATAGCTGTGGCCAGACCTGTCGGAGAGGCCAATCCAGGCTGAATCTGGCCAGTAGCTGTGTTGCAAGCAACGATACTCATCCTTCACTGAGCAGAAGCTGCCTAGCTTCTGGTTCTGGAGGTGAGGGGGAACCTCCAGGCTCCAGAGCTTTATTTCAATCCACCCCACCTTTCTCCGGCACTGCAGTCTCCAGTGTCATGGGGAGCTGGCTCCCTTGCTGGAGCTCCATCTCTGCTGGCTCCTTCTGTAGAGCAGCAGGAGGGGTTGTGCAGAAGAGAGGCACAGCCCCTTAATTCTTGGTCCACAAACCAGCAGCAAGGCTGCTCCAAACCGCCAGCTGGGATCATGCTCAGCTGTTTCAGTAGCAGAACCAGAGCTAGCAACGGGAATGGGGACGAGGTGGGGGCTGGTTGCAGCAACTCTGCCAGAGGCAAGGGACTTGCATGGCACCAGGACATGACACCATGTCGGGCACAGTGAAAATCCTGTTGCATGTAGCAACAAGGCTGCTTGTGACGGGTTGTTTTGCTGCCCATAGTCTAAATCAGGTCCTGTGGCCAGCACCAGCTTCGCTGCTGAGAAGGGGAAGTGAAAGCAGCAGGGACCGTGACACCTGCTCTGCCTCGCTGTTCCGCTTGTCTCTCTCAGAAAACCTTGAGTTGCTATATTTGAGCACAGATTATGTCCTGGCTCTGTTCTTATCCGTGTTTGTGAAGTTTGACTGAGTTCACACACTCCTGCGTACACAACGTGCTACCCTCCGGCTGCCAGGGAGCACTCACAGCTGGCCAGGACGCCCCCGTACCGCAGGGACACGGGCTCCCAGGGAGGATGCAAATGCTGTGCACGCTTTCTGCACCACTGGCATGCCAGCATACGCGTGAAACTGGAGAGGAGCTGCTAACAGCCCAGGCTGCGCACAGGCACTTGATCTGATCCCACACACACTGCATGGCAAGAGATCCCTGGAGATGGGTACTGGTCCTTGTCCGGCAGAGAAGAGCACCCCTCTAGAAGAGGCAGGAAAGCTGCAGCAGGGGATTTGCAATTGAAGGGGGAGAAGACAGGGCTAAAGTCAGCCCAGATGCAGGGCAGCCCCTGCAAAGGGGTGTGAAGAGAAGGCTAATGGGGAGGGGGGGCTGGCGTGGGGGAGCAAGCAGGGGTTGTAAGGGTTGGGGTCCGTGGGAGAGGAGGGAGAAGAAAGGAAGGCCATCCTGGATGTCTGGGCTGATTTCCCTGTTGTCCCTCCATCAGCACCATCTTCTTGTTCCTAAGGACAAAAACAATATTTTTCCACTCTGTGAGACCTGTCAACCTGGGGAGGGCTGTTCCACAGCATGATCCCTCTTCAGTCCCATTGCACCAGCAATATTTCCTCTCCATCTACTTTTCCACCATTAAAGGGATCTTTAATTCTCCTAGGAGTCAAAGGGCACTCAAACCCACTTAGGTTTTCAAGCCAACCCCCAAGTCCCCTCACCTTTTTTCTCCCCAGTGAGAGAGGGCACACTGGAGGGAGGCTCAGGTGGGTAGCTGAGTCCTCTTCAACTGGGTGCACCAACACTGCAGGGCACATACCCCAGACAGCTTTTAAGGGCGGCAGAAGAAAGGTCATCTCTGTATCCAGCTCCTTCCTCCCGTTGACATTTCCGTGGTCAGGCTGATCCAGTCCTGACCTCTCTATCCTTAGTTACATATTCTCCCTTCTGATATTTTCTGCCTTTTAGGCACCGGTATCACACTCTGCCATACAAAGGTCTACACAAGAACCCATACAGCATGCCCTACCCATTATTTTTCTACTGCATGTCAAGGGGATTTGAAGTTACCCGTTGAAGTACTGCCCAAACAGTGATGTGAGCTAATATGTAGTTTCTGGCCCCAGAGAGCAAGTAGACTAAACAAGGAAGGGAGATCACACTGTAACACCAGAAAAAAAGGGGGAATGTGCTATTCAAAACCAACAGCCAGGTAAACATTGCCTTTTAAATGTTCTCAGCTGGCTGGAAACAAGTCCCTAAGGATTTTTGATTAGCTGAGCATTAGGTGGGAGCTGAGGTAGGAAAGCTTGTCTTTTCATATTTCTTTTATTATAGCACTAGTCCTGAATTACCTTTTCTGTGAAGCTGCCTACTAAATAGGATTTGCTTTGAGACTTCGCTTGTCTGTGCTTTTTGAGGAAGAAGCAAAGGAATCTTTGCAAGCCCATGCTGCAGGGAAGAGTGTTTCACAGTAAATGAAAAGGTGAGCCTGAAGGGACACAAAATAGTAAAGTCCTGAAGAAAGGGACTTTACTGTATGACTATTTCAATTGTACTCTCTTTTCTTCTCTTTTCAGGTCTCCACTGATAAAATTGGGATTAAAATGCTTTCTTCTCTCATGCCAAAAGGCAAATTAATTCATCCTTATGAGACTCTCACAGTGAAAGGACCCACATGAAATGGTATTAACCACTTGAGACTGAGAGACTAGTATACATGTGCCATGGCCGTGAGTAGGTGGATGTGCAGTATTTGTGTAGGTGGCAGGTACCAGAAAAGCCATGAGATAGGTAGAAGTGATCCTTCATCATCCCTTCATACTTCTCATCACAGTAGAATGCGAGGATGATCTGCAATCTCAGGAGAAGTTTCTTTACAGACATACTTTGAATGAAAGTCTCCAACTTCAGTCCTTCCATTAGTTGTAGGCTAGTACTTGCTCAGCAAATGAAGACCCAGCTTCACAAAATCACAGAATCATAGAATCACAGAAAGATAGGAGTTGGAGGGGACCTCTTGAGATCATCTAGTCCAACCCCCCTGCTAGAGCAGGTTCACCTACAGCAGATTGCACAGGATTACATCCAGAGAGGTTTGGAATATCCCCAGAAAAAGAGACTCCACAACCACTCTAGGCAGCCTGTTCCAGTCCTCTGTCACCTTCAAAGCAAAGAAGTTTTTTGTCATATGCAGATGGAGCTTCCTGCGTTCCAGTTTGTGTCTGTTGCCCCCTGTCCTGTCACTGGGCACCATTGAGAAGAATCTGGCCCCATTCTCTTGACATTTGCCCTTGAGATATTTATATTCAGTCACTTGCTGGCTGATCAGTGCCCTCCCTGAGCTCAAGAAAGAGGCTGTCTTCAGAAAGACTGGTGGGAGATCTTGGAGAATAAGCCCTCACTCTAGAGCCTTCCATTCAGACTGGGATCGCAAGGAACGTGGCAACTCAGCTTGCTGAACTCCTCATCTTCTTCTCCCCAACCAACCATCCCTGCAGCACCTCTGCCTCTTTTTTCCCCTTCTTTTTTCTTTTTCTCTCTCTCTCTTTTTTTCCCCTCAAGAAATCATTCCTATTGTATAAAAATAGATTAATATTAATCCTGAAAGTTCNCCCAACCAACAAACAAATAAACAACACAAAAATTGGAATTTAGCATTGGAAAACGATTTTAAGGCATGACCTTCTCCACATGATAGCAGCTCCGGGGTATCAACATCTTCCAAGCCTAAAGGTACAAAATTATTATGACTGAGTCAGTCCTCTGTGTATTTCACAACATACTCAATCATATTCTGAACCACATTCCCTAGCCACTGAAGGAGAAGGTGGCTTGCTGAACTTTGCAGCAGCCTGAAAAGCAAGGAGGGAAGTACAGAGGTTGACAAATTTCAGCAAACTGCTTCTGTAATGACACATAGTTAATTGTCCTTACAGCTTTTCACAAACCAACCGTGTTTATATTCACCATTACAGTCCTTCCAGGCATCTCTCTGACCTGAAATGAATACAAATCAAGACTCATGACAGGGGTAGACCATTTGTTGCTGGGCCAAACAGGCACATGCAGCTGCTGAACAAGTGTGTGATATGTATAAAAGATGGCAGGGAGTAACAGAAAATGACTCAGGGATTCACCCAAAGAACACAGCAGGCACACACAAATAGAATGAGTCACTGCTCATTCACTGAGGCAATTAATCAGAGACAAAATCAGAGGGGAATGACTTATCTGAGCCTAAAAATGGGCATTTAAATGGCTGCCTCTCTTCTATCTCTTACTTGTAGAGCCCATGTTTCTCTAGAATAAGAAATGGAAAGCAAAGGTTTTCCTTGTTAGCAATATTTATTTACGGTGAGCTGAACTGGGTTTGGAGATAGCAGGAATTGTTTTAGAAAGTTCAGGGGATAAAATTTATTGGCTAAGTTGGGCAGGAGTTAAATCACAGGACATACATTTACACTTTCACAAACAGGATCGGGGTTGGAACAACAATGATCAGTAACCTTCTTTTGCTTCCTCTTTATAAAAGCCTGCATAATCAGTGATGTTTAGTGCCCACAGCACTAAACACATAGGAAGGAATCTCTTCAATACTCTTTGAAAGCAAAAGTTCAAGAACAAATTACGTCACGTGTATTTCCTAATGGGAACACTGCCCTTACAGCCTTGAGTTACATTCTCCAAAGGACTGTGCCAGTCTAAAATACAGGTAGCACATACTTGAAGCATTTTCAAAGACTCTTTGCTTACAAAATTTCAGAACAAGGTTCTCTGTGCTCCATTTTATTTCTCAAGCAGGCAGAGAATGCCCAGTGTGTAAAGCAAAGTTTCTCTCATGTACCAACCTCATTGCTCAGTGCAGTGATCTACTACATCCCCTTTCTTCTATGTGGGGCAGGAAAAGCAGGAAGTGAGAAGAGGATGAGAGATGACGTCAGAAGAAAAAGGTTCAAGCAGTCCACCACAGTTTTAAGCTTTGAGGCTGAGGTGGCTGAAATTCAAGGAACTACAGTAACACATTCCCCCTCCCAACACACATCATGCCTCACCTTCCCCCTTTCCAAGTACCAAAACCTTGCTGTAGGAACAAAAGAAAAAAACCACTCTCCGACATAAAAACAGTTCTAAAAAGCTCTTCTGTAAAGTAATTATTTAAAGCTGTCCACGTAAAACTCTTCAAAGGAGCATTTCCCCATGGTTTTTTTTAATAGCATGTAAAAAGTAGAATATATGCACAATCACCTTTTCATTATCATAAAGGAAGACTTCTTATCTAGCCATGTGACTTGGTCAAGCTATCCAGATTCACAGAATCATAGAATGGTTGAGGTTGGAAGGGACCTCTGGAGTTCGTCTGATCCAACCCCCTGCTCAAGCAGGGCCCCCTAGAGTCAGTTCCCCAGACCATGTCCAGATGGCTTTTAAATATCTCCAACTATACAAGCCACATTCAAAACTGGAATGGTCATACTGGGCAGCAAATACTGCACCACCACCACCATTTGCATGTGAAAGTCTGGTCTCCCTCCATCAAGACACTTGTGAGGGTCCTCAGATGTCATCCTTTCATTCAGGAGGGTCTATCTGAAAGGCTTTCATTCAGTCGTGCCCATAAGGATTGCTTCTGGTGGGTAGGGTGAAGACACCCACAGAATGACCCTGTCTTTCCATAAGGACAGAGTGGCTCATCTCCTGAGGACTCCTGTTAAAGGATTGTCAGAGAAAAAATTATTTTGTCTCCATGAAGGTCTATTCCCCTTAGGGTGGCTTTAAAGAAGGGAAAAGTTGCCTTGTACTCAGCAGAGGCACCACTCAGCTGGGACTGGTGAGGCTGGCCTGCTCTTGGATGCACCTTAATTGCTGCTATTAAATGAGACAGGAATAAATGAGAGTGAGGTACTGTGGGTGAACCCCTATGGCCATGCGAGGCAATGGAAGGGTTCTCAGAGCTGACACCAGTCCTCCTGTTGTCAACCACATGGAGTGTGTGATCTCAAATTTGAGTGGGTTTACAGGACTGTTCCTGAGTGCTAACTGGGGCTGGATGGGAGCTTGTGCATTTGCTAGCCAAGACTGGAGAAGGCCAGTCATAGCTACTGGACACCTTACGCTGGTGCCACAAGATGAACTGGCATATTGGTATCATCTATTTTAACTCCGTTCCAGATCCTCTTGTGTGGCTGTAGCAAGTGGGTTCTGCTCTGCTGCACTGCAGGAAGTTCATTGCCCCTGCCCACAGTCAAAATAACACCCTTGGGAAACCCATGACAGAGAAAAAAGGGAAATCTTTCCAATTCTTATCTTTTAAAGTCAGTATGATGCTTCCTCTTGAACCTCACTTCATATTATGTTCAAAAGTTTATGGGAAAGACTCCTCTATTCACTTCACATGCCAGAACCACTCCCTCTCATGTAGGAGGCATTTCTTGCACTAAACTGTAAAACTGGAGTCGATGAGTATTTATGTGGTTCCTAGATCCCCTCTAACAATATTGGAATAGAGACTGTATGTTCTCATTCTCCTGGAATTTACCCAGTATTTCAAGATTTAATGTTAATATCAGCAGACCAGAATGCTCTCCAGCCAACTCCTTGTCCAAGTTGCTGTTTTCTAATAATTTTCCCCTATTGCTAATGGGCTCAAGAGTAGTTTGCCATCTAAGCAGAACACTGTCCCTTCCAAAACATTCATCAGAAGAAATTATTAAACACCTCCATCTTTTTGTATCTTTATTAACACACTTCCAAAAATAAAAAAGGTGTATGCCCTCAGCACAGTAAGTTTTGTTCTAAAACTGAAACACCTTCCCATTATCTTTAAGGAAAATGTATCTAATTGGTTTTCAGCATCCCCCCTGCTCCAGTTTTTTGTACTTCAGAAGTCTAACTTTCATCAAATGCCACCTATTACTGCTTTTCCCCCCCATATCTAATATTCTGCCTATCTGTTTCTACTTGTTGCCCTCATTGTAGTTCAGTACAATGGCTTTTAGCTTAACCTATCATCCCTCTTGAATGTGGAAATACAGCTTTTTGGCTATCTAATATATATTCTTCCCAAAGAATTTTCCCCACTTGAAAACTTTTTTTTTCCTCCACAAAGTTTTCTTCCCATCTGTTTTACTCAGAACTTCCTCCTGTTGGGATATTAGGTTCTTAGAGATACACCACAACATATCAAACCACTAGCAGGAACAGCCAGTTTCACATCCTAAATGTTATCACTTGGATATCCAAGACCAGCTTCCAGACCCCTGAACATCTCATGGTTGAGCCAGTCTCATCTCTATGATCACCAGGTGCTTCTCAGCACCAACTGGTTTTCTCCTGTTGGCCTCTAAATGTTTTGCAGTAATTTTAGAGTCATTTTCACTTGGAAACAGGGGAGTCCTTGAAGTCCGCGATGCTGACAATGACTTTACCCAATTGTGGGCCAAAGATAACTGGAGAAAAATGGTTAAGAGCATGGGTTAAACATGCTCGAAAGAGATGAATTGTTCTCCTCTGATAAAGCTCTAGTCTCTGAGTCAGACTTTGCCCCTGGACACACTGCTCCTGCCATCGCAGCAGGGCTTCCTGGCACATCCACAGATGTGGAAAAAAACAAAAGCTGAGACAAGTGGGTGACTCACCTTTAGGGGAGAGTGGAAGACAGATGGTGCAATGACTTCTCTTTCCTGCAGGAGACATCTCCACCCTGCTCCCTGCAGACCTTTGGCTGGAAGAGTTGCTAACACTCAGCTTGACACAGAGCAGAGAAGGAGACTCGAGCAACCTGCAAGAATGGACCCACATCGTCATCACAAAAACAGAGAGCCACAAGAAAGGAAGAAATGCCTCCAGTGGGCTTGGAAGAAAATTCCTGGTATTTTTGCCTGATTTCCAGCAGTTCGGGATAAGACTCTTCTTGACCCTTTTCAGTTGTCTGTGGTGTAGGTATCTGAGCCAGTTGCTCCAGGATTTCTTCATAGTTGCTGCAGAGACACGGACATTTTTACAGCCCAGTGATCTCATACTACAGTACAGCTTGTCAGAAGAAAGGACGAGGTTGAGCAAAGATTTCTAAAATACAATCCCAACAAACAGTGTGTGCACATAAACCATCACATTCTCACAGCTTGTCCTGGTACACCTGACATGACAAACATCTTTTCTCTTCCCTGAACCTCGTGCCCTCCACGCCACATCAACCTCATTCAATGCCTGGTGCACCAGCCCCATGTAGAAGCAATATTGTAAATATTAACCGCAGGCTGAGTTTGGACCCCAACTAACTCAACACCGAAGCATCAATGAGCAAAAAGCACCAGACAGGTTTTGCAGCCAGGCACCAGCACTACGGGCTGCCTCGTCTCACAGTAACCCCCCAGGCAGAGGACACAGCGCTGTGTGAAATGCTATAAGCAACTTATTTTAGGTGGCCATACATCAGGAACCATCAGCCAGAATAAACCTCTAAGCTTGCCCCAATGCATCTTTTTATAGAAAAGAATTTATATAAATGATCTTTTGTGAAATAAAAATATTGTTGTGAGCCTGTGCAATATTTCACCATGATTTTTTTAAAGAAAAAATGGTCTTCGCACTGGAGCATAAGAGCAAAACATCAGCCTGAATAACAGTCATACCTACATTTTGCTGTCCTTATCACCAATGACAGGAATCTCTGCGTGATATTGGGGATCCAGGCTACAATTGGCACCTACCCAAAGAAAAATTAAAATGGCAACTATGTAATAAAAGATGTTAGTCTTTAAATTTTTTTTCAGTAATAAGAGTCCTTTGAGCTCTAAAAACAGTTCTTTAAATGTTTGTTTACAACATTTATACAATACTTACACATTATTTTCTCAGTGCTACAATTCTCTGCTAACTCTATGCTGTGAGAATGAAGATTTGGTTAAAGTCTAGGTAATGTGCCAGCACTCCGGCATGTCTGGATTCTCAAGAATCCATTGCTGCGGAAATAAAAAGGAAATTAAACCACTGGAAAAATAAAAAAAGTATGTTAGGTTTCTATGGAGCTCGATTACATTTGGAGGTAAGGTTTAACTTGCCGCTTAATTCACATCATTTGGAGGTAAGATTTAACTTGACACTTAATTCTCATCATTATGCAGTGAATACAGCAGGAGATTGAAGGGCCCCGTGTTGCTGCTCGGTGCTCGGCAGTGCCCCAGGGTCCTCTCTGACATCGCCTCTGCACAGAAATCCTCTCCTCAAGATGCAGAGTGGGCACCACCAGCTTCCAGACCGCTCTGGCCACGCAAACCTTAAATGTCTTTCTAAGGGTTTCTCAGTCCTCTGCTGTCATTTTTAAAAGTGGCTTCACTTCAATGGGTATAAAATTTAGCCATTTAGGTCAGACTGTTTCAAATAGTTCCATGAGCCAGTGCTGTTACACTGCAGCCTATTTGTGATCTATTACAATGTAATATATCTATAGCAATGAACAGCCTCCTCTGAGATGATGCCTCTTACAAATTAAACTTTGTTTGTAATCTAACAAGCACGCCTGAAACAGCCTCAGGAACAGTCATCATAAAGAAACCGAGTTTAAACTGGTTTTCTGTGGTTTTCCTCTATTCAAGTACAGACGAGTATAAGGCATGATAGCAGTACTACCACTGCTTTTCCATGAGGTCTGGGATCTGGAGGCTTTGTCAGCAATAGACATATGCTCTCCGACAATGAGCTGGTGTTACAATACTATAAGTCAGTCAAAGGATGCCTGATATATGCAGCCTCTTTCACTACTCACCTGTTCTTTACTAGCAGTAAGTAAAATCAGTAATCAGATAGTAAATGCCTTCAAAGTTGTCACGGTTTAGCCCCAGCCAGCAACTAAGCACTGTGTGGCCACTTGCTCACTCCTCCCCCCAGCCTGGTGGGATGTGGAGGAGAATTGGAAGAAAAAGGTAAAACTCATGGGCTGGGATAAGGACAGTTTACTGGGCCAGCAAAGGAAGAGGAAAACAACACCACCACTTATAACAGAATACACAAAGCAGGTGATACACAATGCAACTTGTTCACCACCCGGAACCTGATGTGCAGCCTGTCCCCAGGCAATGACTCCTCCTCCCTGGCTCAGTTATATACTGAGCATGACATTATATGGTATGGAATACCTCTTTGGCTAGTTAGGGTCAGCTGTCCTGGCTGTGTCCCCTCCCAGCTTCTTGTGAAAATTATCTTTGTCCTAGCTGAAAACCAGGACAAAAGTAAAAGCTGCTGTTCTGGAATTAAAAGTCATAACTTCACAATCAGTTTTAGGGTGAAAGGCAAGACCAGTTCTGTCAAGTATCACATTGCTAGTTCATGAACTTTTATTTATGAAAGAAATGTCCTTTTTTAACTAAAGCCATGTTTTCAACTGGTACTTCAATTAAAACAAAAATTCAAGTTCTGATCAACTGAAACTCCTGACTGCAGTTGCAATTATACCCATATAGCAATCTTTTATTTCTAACCAGACAACAAAAATCTGGCTGAGAATACCAAAGGCCAGAGTTCACAGCGTAACTGCTGAGGACAGCCATGTGTGTAACACACAATAACAGAACAGCACGTTTACCCCCATGATTTTATATTGCAATTGAGTATTGCAAGAAGTCATGAATGATATGTGTAGAGCATCCTACACATGGGCATAACACAGCCCCTCCTGCAAATTCTGCTGGCATGCTGCTCCAGTTTTAAGTCAGAGATGTCTGTGAGAAGATTGTACACCACTACTTCAAAACTGTGGTTCCCCAGTTTCTCTGTGAGTTTTTTTAAACACCTGTATCCTTCTATTTGATTTCTGAAATGTCCCACTACCATCCATCACCCCTTCCCTTCCCACCTCATCAATAGGCAGGGCTTCCAAAATATGTACTCTTGGCCTGCCAGCAAGTCCCTGTGTTACCTAAGTGTGCTGCTTCCCCTCCTCATGGCTCATTTTTTTGTCTGGGAAATGGTAGTAAATAGGAATCCTCCTTCTATTAGAGAAGTGCTGCAAGGAAGGAGGCTAACCACCAATTTGAAGTATGCTTCTACTTAGCTGGAATATTACTCTACATTCAAAGTTTCCTCTGCTCCAGAACAGACGCCTTTTTTTTTTTTTTTTACGAGCAGCATTTCTCTGGAGTAACTCCATGAATCTGCTGCCAGAGGCTGAGCCCCATCCACACGTGTTGCTCCCACTGATCAAACAGAGCTGCGGAAACATTCTCCAGCGCAGCTGGGCAGTAGGACAGCTGCAATGCAGGAGCCTTAGTCACTCAGGTCTGCCAGGTCATTAGCAAATCCCTCACAGCATTTGACGAATTCCCACTGGTGTCTCAGGGAATTTGGGCGGTGGGATAGACGGCAGGGTCTCTTCCCAAAAATAACTTACTTTCCCCCGGTCTTAGGAAAAGCTGCCCAGGAGGAGAAAGTGGAAGGGAGCTCATGTGGTCTAGAGAGCTACATCAGTCCTGGCAATTAGTCAGGGCTAGACAATATTTGGGGAGCCCCACATGAGCAGTAAAACAGACAGGCAGATGATTGTGATGACTAACAGATGTGATGGCAAGAGCAGAAACACAGAGCTCTCTGCTTTGGTCATGTTGTGAACTCATGCCCCAGAGATACTTGTCACCACAGTGTTTTAGACATGCGGGTGCAGAGGAAAGGACTGAGGAACTGCTGTCAAGCTTCCTCTGCTGTCTCTGCCCTGTATTTGCAGGGTAAAAGAATAGTCCCAAAATAGCCTGTGCCCAGTACCTTTGCAGACTTTGTGCTGACGTTCATTTTAAACCACCTGCAGGTTTCAAAGTGCCCACGACAACCTTGTCTACTTTTCAGTATGCAAGAACAACACAAAACTGCGAGCAATGCTTAAGTCAGTAAGGTAGTAAATAGTGAAGACAAGCCCATCAACATTGTGACTACTTGCCCATAGAATTCAGACAAAATGTTTTTCTAATACCACCAAATGCAAAATACTACATCTGGAAACCAGGAGCACAGATGTTGTTAATACCAGATGGGAGAGGCTGCCTTGAGAAGCAGCAGATGGACTTTGAAATCACTGCAAATAACTGACTCGGCACGAGCACTCAGCATGCCATAATGCCATGGTAAAAATGGCAGGCACAGTTTGTGGACACAAATATCAAGAGGGTGAGAAGCAATCTTAGTACTATTTTTTTTCGTGGTACATAAAGCACTGGACTAGCAACTGGTGCTGGGTTGTGAAATGCACAGGAATCACAAAGATCCAGAAGAAAAGATTTCCAGCTTCTGAATCCAATATATACAACATGAAGTTTCAAGTGCTCATTTTCCACAGTTCATCCAAGAGCTGAAGGGATTAGTGGATAGCATGAGACAGTCTGGGACTTTTCAGCCTTGTTGATAAGGATGCAGCAATCCACAGTTCAAAGATGAAATTGAAAGACCAGTGTGGAAATACAAATTAATTTCTCAGTAACGACCACAATCAAACATTAGAACAAGTTGCCACTACTGAGCACCTTTAGGGAAAGACTGAATAACTTTCTGGGAGGCACACCGACATACAGCTTTCAGAGTAAGTTATTCAGATAAGACACAGAGAGGGGGTGGAGAAGAGAATTGTTGCAGGTGGACAGTCAATTCTGAAGCAAGAAGGGCACCCACAAAGGGACCAGCCTGTGGGTGTACTTCACGTGCCACACATCCAACACGCTCAGAAGACTTGCCTTGCTGCGTGAGGACAGTGACTGAATCAGAACGCTCACACTTCAACCATTCTCTTGCAGGGGAGACAATTTTCCCTTTGCTTGAGCTACAATCAGCAAAATCTCTGGGTAGCACAAGTTTCACTGTTTTCTGAAGCAGATTTGCTACATGAACAGGTAGAATAAAGTTAACATACTTTTCAGGGCTGTAAGAGCACATGAACTGCCTGCTTATGTCATTCACACACTGAAACACAGACCACAATAAACAGCGTAACATCAGAAGGGAAATTTTCTAGCTTTGACAGTGAGACCACCTCTACAGCACCACATCATCACTTGTCTGCTGAGAATACACAGGGACAGATTATTTCCCCAAAGCAGTTCAGGCCTTGGATGTTCGTTGGAAGTCTCCTGAAGTACTCAGGCTAGCTAGGGGGGTTTCTCAGTGACAAGAGGTTATTGCTACAGATTAGACTGGCCAGCTTCCTTGTGCTCTGTCTTGGCCAGACCTCTCCAAGAGTTTGCACTTCTCCATTCTCCAAGCAGTGAGGTGGCGTGGATTGTCCTCTGCTTTACTTATCAGTGATGAAGACTCAGCAGAGCATTTTGCAGGATCAGCCAGCCTAGGTTGGTTCCTGCTGGTTTACTAAACCACCCAGCTGAGAGTCAATGTGATAACACTGTAGTATAGCTTTCCTTAACGTACACGTGAACTACCAGTTTAGGATCTAGCAGCTGCTTTGCACACAGTTCTTGGCAAGACTCTCTTTTTTCCAGCATGACGACTCAACTCTTTCCTACTAGGAAAATTACTAAGGTTTGGCAGGTTAACTACTCCCTTCACTGGGCAGTCTTGTCTATAGGATATGAAGCTCATCTTTTTCTCATTGAGATGAAGCAGAACATATTATAGCACTGCTGCTGCAGCAAAACACAACCACTATGTCTAATGCCCACACTCAAGTGGCATATTAGTGTTACAGCCTTTGATATATGTCCCTTTTAAGTCACTGGATAAACATAAACCGTATTTTATTGCTAAAAATAGCAACTTCATGTATTTAGCATATCAGTGCACTAAATGTGTAGTAAGCAACATTCAAAATATGCAGGCATGCAAAGAAAATCTCTCTCGCTTACAGGAGCATCTACTCTGTCTCTGCAAGGCCATATTGAGTACTCTGATTTTAAAAATATATCAAATATTCCATCATGGAAGGAAGCAGATAAGTAGGTGCATCTGCCAAAACAATGGCAACAATTTAGAGTATCATTTGTCTAATGCCTCTCACTCCTCCACCACAAGACTGACCTCATCTTGCACAGTATGAAGAAGGCTGGGCTCCAGCAGTACCACAGGACACTTAAAATTATATTTTCACCAACAATACAACAGCAATAGAGCAGGAACTTCTTTCTTCTTTAGTTCCCCCCAACTTTCATCATTATGTAAGCTCCTTATGGAACTGAGAGTACATGCTGCCACTTGCTCAAGCAGAGCTGTTTTGCTGTTTCAGTATCAGACTCTGCAAATCTAAGTTTGGTATTCTAGAAAATTAAGGATGTTACTCAAAATAATTCTGAAGCTTTTATGAGGAGATAAACTGAAGAGTTGAGGTAAGGGAGTTTCAGGTGGCAGGCAGATGGTTTATGCTGCCCAGCTGCATTATCAGTTCTCCATTTAAGTTCACCTTGAAAAGGGACTATGCAAGCTTCATGATTACTTCCATAGAATCACACTGCCTCTGCTAATCTCCACAGAAGTTTCCACTGCAGGTGTTACAAGGTCCTGAAGATTGGAATTTCTCCAGCATTACTTCACTGATATGCTAGAACTTGTCTGAGCTCTGGAGGGGATAGGAAGCAAGCACACTTTTTACAGTACATTTATTTTTGATCCTAGACTGGAAGGAGCAGCAAGCAGACCACCACATGCCCCTAGCTTTGTTTAGCTCAGGCCTGCTCAACACCCATTGACATGTAGAAGCATCAGCTCTTAGGACGGAATTAAAGTACAAAGGCTTTTAATCTGTAAATAACTTGAAGAGCTATTACTGACTTAATTTCTCACCTCCTTGGCTCATGAGTTGAGCTATGCAGGGGACTCTGATTTGAAGTAGCATATAAACTGGAGCACGTCCCAGAACAGACTAGCAGACTTTAGCTCAGAACAGACACTTGTATCTAACAGGCCTAGGGCTGTGTCTCTACATGCTTTAAAGTTGAGACCAAATAATGGTCAAAGGGGAAAAAATTGTTCTCTAGAAGCTATCACTATAATGTAAGTGAAAGCTGAATCATGTCTCACTTAACTGACTAATCTTCAGTAAATTGAGGCAGATGTGTAGGCAGACTGTACATTCATGAGGGGAAAGAGCTCCTTGAGTAACATCTAAACCCAAGCACTGCTGTGTACCCCATCGCTATTTCTCCCCCCTCGGTATATCTACACACACATTGGCCAATAAGCTCCACAAATACTTTGTCAGTACTATTTAGATACAAGAATTACTTGAGACAAGCAACGTTTAGCATAAGTTTATTTGCACAAGAACTTCAGAATCATTAAGGTCCAAAACCCAATTTCCAAGAATGACAAGTGAACACCACAGTGCAGAACAGTAGACAAAGTTACTGCAACCAATCTCACATTTGGGCTCATCACAAATCCAAATATTTCTAGTACCTTGTTTTGCCAGCTTAAAAAAAAAAAAGACTCATTTCTTCCAAAGAGGTATGAGAAAGATTTTCCAAGAGCTGACTTCTTTTAATAGTAAAAAATAATATAAGAGATAAACATGGAAAAAAAGGCCTTCTAAATTTCAACAGAAAGTGCAATTCTAATCAAAGAGACAAGCCCAATCCAGACACTTTAGTGAGTGACCTTCTCTTCCAATACAAGTGAGAACAGGAGTGCTCCAAATATTCCCCCCCAAAGCTTCTACAACTACAGCCCAGCATCCCACCATATAACTAGTTTCATTGAAATTAAAGAATGTGTATGAAAATACACTCCACCATACTTAAGAAATGGTTGAGTAAGACTTAGATGCAAAGGCTAGAAGTATTACTATCCATTTCGCTCTCTCAATGCCCAAGTTAAACCAAGTTGCCAGTGACTATAGTCAACTTATTCCTTACTCCTCTGCCTAACAATTATGGCACCCTGATTGAATGAATTGAGGGGGATAGTAAACAAGTACTATCAGTACACTGACAGCTTAGAATTGAAGAAATTTGTCCAAGTTGTCTTCTAAGAGGCCTTTTTTCCAAGCACTTGTATAGTGATAAGCAGAGATCACTACCAACATTAGTAGCTATTCTTGTGATCAGAAACCCACAAAGCCTAGGCACAAAACCTACCAAATGCTTAACCCCAGAACTCAATCCCAAAAATATGGGTCTAAGTTTCAGTATTACATACTGCTTTGTAGATAAGATATTGATGTTAAAATAAGATGTGAAGATCTTTTAGAAAATGGTTACTCAAGAGAAAGCAGTAGTCTTCAACCTCCAGCTTAGTGATTGACTGAAGTAGCTGAGGACAAACACAGCAACAGTTAAAACTTGAGCTGAGGGAGTATGAAGTATGCTTTACCTTAGAACTTTTTCAGAGTGACCATGGATCAGCATAGCTATTTTATCAAAGTGACTAAAACCCAGTCTACTACTAGGTCTCCTTGATAGCATCTTTACCAAACAAAAAAAAAATCCATCTTACAATGAGAAAGTCACACCAATAAACTGTAAGTCAAGGGAGACTTGGCAATAAATACTGACAACAGATGCTTAACCTCAGACTGGCTTAGCCCAGCAGAGCTTATAAGCTACAGAAAGAAAAAAGCTATTTTGAACTGCACAGTCTAGTTTACTAGAAGCCTAGTCCTGAGGAATGATGCACTCATACAAGACTTGCAGTCTAGTGTTACTGCAGCTTTGGTTTGATGCCACTGCCCAGAAGGAATGTGTTAGGGTAATAGTCTGAAACAGAGTAGTCTTTCTCTAACCTCCACTTGACACACAAGTGAGTAAGAGAGGATAGAGTAGGTTTGCAGCAGCATCATTAAGTACTGACAGGAGACCAAATCAAGCAGGCAGCCTAGACTTGGCCTAGGTCATCATTTTTAACTTTTAGTTAGCACTTATTCTCATGTTACTTCTTGCTATAGGGGCCACCATAAGCCTGAACTGAAACCAACTAGCACACCAAATTAAGCTACTGCCACATGTAACATCAGGCTGCTAGGACAACTTGAAACACAAAGAGGTAGGCTGCTGGCAACACAGTGATAAAAAGCTACTGAGTATTCCAGCTCCACCTGCCAAGCCAGGATTATTTTGAAGGTAGTGAGACAAATAGTGTCCCAGCAATGCCTTATCCAGTTAGGGTCAGTGCAGCTGTGGTGTGCAGCTTCAGGATAGTTTAACTATTCAAGAGCTTAACATCCAGCATCCAGGCTACAAAGCATTGATATTTCTAATATGCCAGAGAACACAGCAGTCCTGCAAAGCATAAACTCAAGTCAGCTGTTCAGAGAGCAGCCATTCAACATAAAGATTCCTTAGAGGCCTCAGCAACAAGTTACATTAGCAAAAGCACAGTACTTACGGCAGGAAGCTTAAATTCTCCATAGCTCTATCTCAGTAGGAATCCATTAGAGTCTTTTTTCTAGCACACCTTTTTCCCCACAGATGCACCTGGCCTGATGTTCAGCAGCCAAGGTGTTCAAAGACTAGTAAAACTTAAGTCTCCTTGTTTCAAACTTGTGAGGACTCCTCCTAAGCATCTGACCACTTCTTCCACATGAGCTGATGCACAGGAACAGTTTCTAAAGATCAGCCATGAGATTGCACAAGACAGATACATGATTAAGTTATTTGATATACAAATCAAACATGTCCCTTTAGGCAATGGTTTACTTCTACAATGGGTATAGCTTAGGTTGGCTTTAAAAACAGCTATTTAAAAGATGATAGCAGTTACAAACTCCTAAGCAAGACTTCCTTCTTTCTAGTGACACTATGCTAAGCCAAGTACTGCCTTGCATGTCAAAATTCCTCACGCCTAGGTTCACATTCCAGCAGTAAGGTTGCACTATGTTTAACACACATGACAACACTGGCATCATGTTAGTTTTTTTAAAAAGCCTTCTAAATAGTCAAAGTCTTGGGTGAGAGATGCCTTGTCTGTAAGCTATGTCATGTCCAAGCCACAGTTAATGAAAAAGGCTGGGTTCACTTTCAAGTTTAGCTACTTTGACTACTCAGGAAGCCTCTAATAAAAAAACCAACCAAAGAAAACACACAACAGAAGACACCAAATTATTTGTCTATTTGCTACTGAAGTTGCTTACAAGACTGTTCAAAAAAAATTAAGCTAAAGTATGCTTGGCTACAGTCTGCTTTCCAGATTGTATCCCTCCCTGCCTTCCTAAGCTAAATGAAGTCTTAACAAAAGAGTAGCCTTGCTTCCTTATTGAGGCAGTCTTTATGAAGTAGTTACGAAAACTGAGAGAACTTGCAATATAACTAGGTTTTGGTCCTATGAGGAACAGGCAGGTTTTTTTTACTGCCATTTAAATGATGCACTGCTACTCCTTTCCACCTTGAACAGCAACCATATATTGGTGTTTCTTCTGCTTTACCTTCTAAGCTTAAATCATTTGTTTGATCAGACACAAGCTTTGTGTTTGGTCTCACAAGCTTACAGAGACAGCTAGAAGTCATAAAAAAGGTTTAGCAAATAAGCATTCTTAAACATTGCATCAGTACATAATAAATAGCTCTAAGATTTTCCTTTCTAGTCTACTTCTCTGGTTAAGCAAAGGAAATTAGTTTGCTGTATGTATTTTACTATTGCAATTCAGTGAAAAATCATCCAGTTAATATACCAGTTTCTAATACCACTACATACATAACCGAGGAATTTTTAACCTTCCTAATAAAGCACAGGAGTTTCAAAGCAGCAAGTTGAGCACATACCCTTTAGGAAGGTCAGCCCCCTACACCTCCAAGGGAATACACACTCTTGCAGAAGCTATTTTGAAAATGGGCAGACTTCCACCACATACAGCCTCCATAGAGAGCCCTGCTTAGCGTTCATATACCTCTTCAAGTGTAGGCTAAGACCAGTAGAGAGGAAGAATTTGACTCTAACCACTCAAAATACCATCTCATGCAGTGACCAGGTGATAGTGATAAACCTGTAAGCTCAACCCTTAAGTGGTGACAGAAAGACAAGCCTTCAGGACCTGCCTGAAGTTGTACAAGAAGAAATTCATTTTAGGAGGCACTTTCGGAATTTATGCTGTGGCAGGAGTGCACATAATCCTGCAATTTACAGTGTTTTGGGTTTGTTTTGGGTTTTTTTTGCTTGCTGTGGACCTGTGAGGAAGAAAGTTGGGCTAAACCTCAGTGTAAGAGCTGCACTACTTTCCAACTGTGCCAAAAACTGTTTTGAAAGATGCAGTCAGAAAGGCTTTATCTTGAGCTTGGACTTAACAGTTTTGTTCCATCCTAACTATTCAAACCATGATTCCAATTCTATTTCAGGCTTCAGTTCCTCATTTCAAGGACTTTTCACATTAGCAAGTTTCAGATTGTGTTTTGGTGCATGTTTAGAGATGCTACCTTAAATTTTTGTACTCAAGAAAAGTTTAGCCAGCTTATGCTTTAGAGATAGACTTTCTAATCCATCTTCAACTTCCAAGAAATTAATCTTGAACTTGAGGCAGGACCATATATCCCTAGGTACTACAGGAAAGAACATTTAGGCCCTCTATAAGACAGACAGTATCCATTCTGTTACCAGTTCTACACAGCCAGAAAGTAGAAGCAGCCAAGCATGACACGAGCCCACTCTTGCACAATTAATTCAATAGAAAGCTGGCCATAACTTGAACTGAGGAAGCGTAGAGTAATGAGGTTAGGCAATAGAAAGCAGAGTTTTGCTGCTATTCCACAAGTGGCTTCTGCTCCACTCAAGACATTTTACAGTCTTTCCTCTATTAACTAACTCAATTTACTGAATACTCCACTTAGATCACATGTTAATAGCCACTTCCAGAACTAGTACAGAGTTTTGAAACTACTCTTAACATTTGGCTGCTGGTTCTCTTCTTCTAATGAAGAGGTAATAAGGCTTCTTGGCATTTGTAGAGAAAGGTTCACAGCAGGTCACCTGGTTGTATATTCCTACCGCACACCAGGAAATGGACAGTCCAATGCAGTCATGTTTCCATTAGAAAACCTCCAATTAACAGTTATTTCTTATCTATATACACTCAGCATCTTTGGCCTTCAGTAGCCTCCATCCACTCAAGAATGCTCAAGTGAAACAATCAATTGCAAGGCAACCAAGTGGGGTAGGACTGGCTGTATGGCACAGGAGCATTTGCAAGATAGTAGTTGCTGAAGTTTACATCACTAACATAAGGTGCTGGCTGGTAATAACAGGTAACATTAGTGGCATTAGGAATGATGTTTTGTTCTGCCAGTACTTTGAGTGCCAGCAGTGAAATCAAGTTGAGAGTCTGCCTTCGCTCGTGTCCCATGAGACAGACTGTGCTCTCATTCACCACCCTGCGCAGAATCATGAGGTAGTCATATTTGCTCCTTTCTTCTTTGGAGAAGTGGTTCTGGAGGTAGGTCTCTAGTTTGCGCTGCTGATCTAGGATGTCTGGGAAGTCTATGAAGAATCGGGAGCACATGTAGCGCTCTAATGTTTTGATCTCATCCTTATCCATGGGCCTGAAGTCTCGTACTAAGAGGTTACTATACTTCAGAAGCCCACCACCTCTGATCTCTTCAGGATTTTTGGTAGCTATCAGCTTGTTCTGGAGGTGATCAAAAGCTGCTTCAAAGTCTCCATACATGCTCTCCCCGATCACAGTTGGATGGAAGTGCTCCGACATGGGGGTTTCTGAGTAGTCATAGTAAAAGAGCAGGGAGTCCAGTATGATCTGGAAAGAGTCCACACTGAACTCAAACTGTCGCCTTATGCAGTCTACAAACTTCAGCTCCACATTCCTACCATGTTTGTTGGAAAGTGATATCAAGCTCCAGCGGTCAGATTCTGTGTACACTTTGACTAGCTTCTGGATATAGGCTTCCTTCAGTGTTACTGGACTGATTTTTAGCTTGCTTACTCCTTCTGGCAAGAAATTCAAGAGGGATCGCAACACCACATCTCGAACTAACTGAAATTCTGCCTCACTTGGAAGAGAAACTTGAAAAACGAGATCCAGGTCTTTGCATCCCAGCCCATTATCCTTGACCAGGACATGACCAGCTGCAGAGCCATTCAGACGGACATCGTGTACCACAATGCCTGCTTCACTCAGCCTACTCCGAACAGTCTGAACAATGTCCTTCAGAGTTAGCTTCAGGGTTGGGAAGTTACCTCGTCCATGGATCGGAACCACCTCTGTAAGAACCTCATGCAGACGGCTGACCTGCTCCCAGTTCAGTACACTGCATGACATGCAGTCTCTGTTACTTCCTTTGCCTGCCATCTTAAGGTTTTTCTTCTCCAAAGAACCTGTAGGGAGGTGGAATAAAAAAAAAGATAAGTCAGACTTTATGTTTACGCTTCCTAAATACATCCTGTGCTCTGCTTTTCTGTCTACACAAAGACAGAAACTAAAAAGAAATAATTCTATGTGCTAACAATTATCAGCAAGCCTTTCATGTGAAATAATACACAGCTTCTTTATTGGCGCAGGCAAAAGATTTAGTTGTCATCCTTTTTTTGGTGAGATAGAGTTAAGTACTTCAGCAAAGCAGTTTGCAAAGGGAAATTATCAATGAAGATGACACATAAGCTTTACTCAAGTTTAAGATCATCTGCAGCACCAGCTGAAGCCAGATGAGCCGTAAATGCAAAGCACTTCTGAAAGTTAAGCTTTGAACTTATTTCATGATACATAATGCTCAAACTGCTCTCTCCAACTAACACAACAGTGGAAGACACTCAGGTGCCAGTTTCAGGGCTTAGACATCCAGTCCACTGAGAGCTTTAATTATGCCAGAGATACACAATTTCTTCCTTTTCACAGAAGTTTTTCATTTCTCAACCATCCAGCATCTACCACCCATGGGATAAGGGCCAAGTACACCTTGCTCCTACAAAAAGCCACAGCAGTTCAGCATCCTGGACAGAATTTCAACTGCAAAGTCAGGTAACAACTATTCAATTTGCACTCCAGTCTTTGTCAGCAATTCTTTACCCTTCTTCAGATACATTGCATAATAAAACTACCTTTTTGGAAATACTCATACTTGCCCCAACCTTTTGCTCACATATTCAGATGATGTACATCTTGTTAGTGTTAGAATAACACTAAGGACTTGAGAACCTCACTGACCAGACTTGGTCACAGCCTCATCTGAACTTTTGCACTTTAAGGAGTCTTGTCACAGTTGACCAGATCACTCTCCTGTGCTTAAGTGGCTTGTGTTTTGAAGATGTAGGTACTTACGTGTGTTCTACAGTCATGCAACTCCAACTGTTATTAATACACTTTTCTCTTTTTAAGTGTGCCAGGTTTCTATTGTGGCCAGGTGCTTCCTGACAGCTACAGTCTAATTGAGGTCTCACCTTCTTCTGCCCCAAGTACTTGTGAAGACTGCAGCTGCCAAGGTCAGGCTAGTCAGACTTAAGGTAGTTAACTCTTGCCTATCAGGAATTGTTTAAAACCCAAGCATATAGTTTCCTAACATGCATCAACACAGTGCATGGAACACTTTTTAAGCAAGATTCAAAGAGCAGCTATTGTCATTTCTTCCAGCTTTTAATCTTTTTAACAGCTCATTTGACCCATCACCTCTTCTACAGAGGAGAGTCAAATTCTAGATCAAATATACAGTAAGATAAAAGTGCTCCTGGGTAATCAATTTCTGCCCTTGAGCATGAGCTGCTGCATTACAAGCTCCTGTGGGTTCTGTAGCTCCAGCAGACATGAAACAAACCTGTGATTTGTAAGATGATTCATCCAGGACAAATCAAGGGGTTCTTCAAACTCAATCCTTAAGGCTGCAATGTACAGAAACCCAGAAGCATCAAGCCTGCCAGCAGTTGCCCTCAGGCACTTCAAATACATTTTCAAGTACATTTTCATCTTAAACCCACTATATTTTCATTAAATCCTTTAGACTACTGAACAACACAAGAGTCTTCCATAACATCTAGCTTAAGCTGCAAGTGCTTTCAGTAACTACCTCTGACAGTGCTCTCTCTTCCTTCCCATTTGTAGCCTTCTCAGCAGCTAAGAAAACATGCGCAGCCCACCCAGGGACCAGAAAGGACTCAAAGCAGTGCTTCCCACCCCACCCCACACACTTGGTTCTGCTCGGTGATCCTCATCTAGGAGGGTAATGCATGTTGCTGTCATTGTTGGGGGAAGATAAAGTATTTCATTTCCAGTTCAGTGGAGAGTTTAATTCTCAGGCTGTCAACCTACAAAGACTCCCACCCTCAAATCACTCACATTTGCCTACTCTGCAAGATTTCTGTTAGTGACAGCAGGATCTTAATGACTTAAATGTACTTGGGATGCTAGCAGTTCACATGCCTCATTTCATTTTCTATCACAAGAAGATCTGATACCTTCCGATGCTCATTCACTGGGAAAACAACTCTGAAGCAGAGACAGGCACTACCTATTTTTAATACCAGGAATAAAGAGCATTGTAGCTTCATGTGGATGAAAATCCCAAATCAGAGGCAGAAGGAGCAAGGACCACCATTGTCATAGCGAAGTACACAACTCTGCAGCAGGTTTCCCTATAAGGCATAGTTTGACGCAACACCTACAAACCCCTGACAACAGTACCTGCAGCAAGCGGTACCCCGTGACACTCCAGCAGCAGCACAAGCCCCCTCCAAACCCGAGCAGCACTGCGGGCGGGGGGGCTCAGCTTCCCTTGACGATACATTTTCTCTTGAGAGGAGAGCTGAGCACGCTTTGCTGAGCCGGCGGGGGCGATCCACACGGTGCACCGCCGGCTCAGCTCCACGCACACAGGACCCGCACTCACCTGGGCCACGCCGAACTTACCAGTAAGCCGTTTCAAATAATAACCATCATTTTTTAAAGCGTTACTAAGCGCTTGCCTCGAGGAGATTCCTCATGTAAGTGGCCCCGCCCGCCCGCCGTGCCGGCTCGGCTCCGTAGCCGAGACCCGAGCCTCCCCCCATCC
>VXBL01007713.1:1020223-1057500 GCA_013400195.1 Aramus guarauna
TGACGGTGGACGCGGAGGAGCCGCCGGCGATGCCGGGGGTGCGGGCCCTGCACGTGCGGGTGCGAGACGAGCCCGGCGCCGACCTGCTGAGCCGCCTGGAGGACTGCGCCGCCTTCATCGGCGCGGCGCGGGCGGACGGCGGGGCCGTCCTCGTCCGCTGGTGAGGGCCGGGGCGGCGGGGGCGGCGAGGGCGGCAGGCCCGGGCGGCGCTCCTCACGGCCGGGCTGTCTTGTCCTTGCCTTGCAGCCATGCCGGGGTGAGCCGCAGCGTGGCCGTGGTGACCGCCTACCTCATGAAGACGGAAGGACTGCGGTGGGAGGAGGCCTACGCCGTCGTCAAGGCCGCCAAACCCGACGCCGAGTGGGTCCCCGGCCCCTGCCCGCCGCCTGCCGTCCCTCGTCCGCCCGGCGGCCCCTCACCCCGCTCTCCTCTCGCCCCCGCCACAGGGTGAACCCGGGTTTCCAGGGGCAGCTGAAGCTCTACGAGGCCATGGGCTGCGCCGTGGACAGCAGCAGTGTCCTCTACAAGCGGTACCGGCTGCAGATGCTCACGGAGAGGTACCCCGGTGAGTGACGGGGGAGGCGGCGGGACCGACCTAGGCCCTGGGAGCATCGGCGGGTTGCTTGGAGTGAAGCTTGGGGCAGTCTCCCAAGGAGGGTGGTCCCGGGTGGGACCGCTCTGTCCTGAAATGAACACAAAAGGCCACGTCAGAGGTGCTTGACTTTGCCCTGAAAGCGGTGGAGCCCAGAGTTGGCTAGGCAGACATTCACATTCACATCGTAGTGATTCTAGAGAATTCCACTCTTGTCAGTGGGGGAAGAAATATCTTTGAGACATGCCTGAGAAATAACATCTATAAGGAACTGTTCTCTTCAGCAAAATGCAGAAATGGTAGAGGTCAATTTGATGTGTTTCCTGCTTTTTATGTACCTGGCTAGGCAGACTTAACCTCTAAAAAGAAGTCAGTGAAATTAAAAAAAAAAAATAACAAATGCAAAACTGAGGTAAAGTTGAAATCAAGGTACAAAGTAACTTTCATACTTTAATTTCCAAAAGGTTGACTGTAGTAGATATTTGTACATGTGTGAAATTTTATAATAAAATAATAATCCATAGCTGTTTTGCAAGACCTCAGTGTTGCATATTCAGCATGAGGGTGCTCTCTCCCTTTATTTGCTATTCTCCTTAGTTCCCATTTGTAAGCTGACTTTATGTGCACTAAAAGATTGACAGAACTAACTTCTCCTCTGCCTTTACTTTCTGTTTAAGTAAGAACATAAAGCAAAATGCAACTATTTTACCATTGCTAAGTCTAGATCCCAGTTCCTTGCATTAAGTGAATCCCAGTCTTAGGTGCGGTGGGATGAGGCTCTTTCATTTTCATCTTATCTAATGGAGTTGGTGAGTGGACAAAGGAGTGTGAAGAAGGGGGCAGAGGCACAGTGCTGTCTTGTCCCACAGAAACGCAGCATGGCTGCATTGATCTGATGCACAATTTTGTACTGACCCCTCTGCAGAACTTCAAGATTTGCCTCGAGAAGTCTTTGCTGTTGATCCAACCAATATATGTCAAACTCCAAACACAGAGGTTCTCTACAGGTGCAGGAAGTGCAGGTACCGAACCTTTTATATTTCTCCGTAAAATGTCATTTTGAAATCAAATCAAGAAGAATAGCCCATGTAAATCAATGGGCATGTCATTATTGTCAGGACAGGGATGAGCTCTTGCCTAAGTTTCCATACAGCACATGCCACAAAAAATTAGACAAATAAAAGCATCTTATGAAATGCAGACCTTTTTGTTCCCTGAAGTTGTGCAGCACTTGTGCAGCCTAACCTGCTGCATTCTATAGGCACACATAGTTCCGCTTTGCTCTGTGAAGCTGCTTGCTCTGAAACTACTTGGTTTTGACAGTTTCTCCGGAAGAAACTTCTTGTAGATTTTGGGGGTTGCTGCATTTTAACTACCTTTTATGGCTTGCTTAAAGTGAAATTGAATAATCTTGATCCTTCCTAGGTGTAGGTTTTTTCTATTATATGAGGGCAGGTTTAAAGTTTTGGTAGGCAGAAGTAGTTTAAAAATAGATCCATATAGATCATATGGCTGTGGGGCAGCTATTTTCTATTGTCTGTAGGTTTCCCCAGTAAAAACCTAGGGGGAATAGTAAACAACTATTTAACTTCTTTTCCCCCGTGGAGGGCAGGCGTGCTCTGTTCCGTAGTTCCAGCATTTTGTCCCATGTGGAAGGAAGCGGACCAACATCCTTTGCCCACAAGAGGATAACAGACTCTGCTCAGCTTGTTGGTGATCACCGTGAAAAGTGTACATCTTACTTCACCGAGCCTGTGCAGTGGATGGAGCCAACATTGCTCGGAGTAATGGAAGGACAGGTGAAGGGGTGCATGCGCTTTAGTTTTTGGATAGTTGGGTTTTAGTTTTTTTGCAAAGGCAGACAAACTGTTTCTGTTCCCTGATATGAAAGCCCACACACAAGGACCTAGGTCTCCCAGCCTTTCTTGTGTGAATTTCGCAACTTATGAACAGATTCTTAAACATTAAATACCCTTTTATAAGGAAACGAGCTGGTGAACTTTTTGGAGAGAACACTAGCCAGGGTGCTGGACAGGGTTTATCTGGTGATTAAGAATGAGAAAGGGTTTGCGCAACTTACACAACCCGTTGTGGTCTCAGGCTGACAGGCTTTCTGGAGACTGGCAAAACTGTCCTGGACGCACACCAGGTCCGAGCAGCTTGCATTTCCACCCCTCCCTTCTGCCAGCACAGCTGCCTGCTACACCCCAGGGAACAGCAAGCACCAGCCATGCCGGTATAGCTTTTCTGCCTGTTTTTCAGCCCCATTATCTTCTGCGAAGTATTACAAGGGAAGGAGCTGGCTCAGCACACGTTGCCACAATTTGATGTACCACAGAAGTACATTTTAAATAGAACTACATCCGCACATGCCTTAGAGTGGGGTCGTGTGTTTTTTCTTGCAGCTTCTGTGTCCTAAATGCACATCAAAGCTGGGCTCCTTCAGCTGGCGGGGTGAGCAGTGTTCCTGTGGCCGCTGGGTGACGCCTGCCTTCCAGATTCACAAAAGTCGAGTGGATGAAGTGAGGACGCTGCCAGTTGGTAACTTCCAAGCTGCCAAAACCTGAACTCATCCCTTCCCTTGGTGGATTTCTTAATGTCCACAGAGAACTGCTGCCTAGTCAGTGGTTGCAAGGAGTGAGCTTGTGACTCCCACCCCTGTGTAAGACAGTGGATTTACTTGAACATCTGCTCTATTCAAGTTTTGTGTATCTAATACGGATAAAACAGCAAACACTTCTTCAAAGAGGTGTTATACAGTGGTCAAATATGTACAAAAATGTCTGAACATGAGGTTTTCAGCATAGTCTCACTTCATCTGTTGATGTTTACAGAAGGTCTCAACTACTTATTAAAAGGACTGCTAACATGTTGCTTTCCGGTTGCAGCCAGCAGTGCTGCTTGTCTTCTGATCCAGAAATTCAAATCAGTTTGTCTGAAACACGCAACTGAGATTTTTAGGAGGTATATTCTACAACATAAGCCTTAAAATATTTCCCTGCCGCATACCTTAGCAAAGTGAAATGAAATGGTACCATTACAATCATTGCATTAGTATGCATGGCAGCTACTAGCAGTGAAAGCCAAGTTCATACTTATATCACAATAAAAGTAGTCCTAAAAATCTCTACCCAGAGAATATTTGCTACATTATAACTCTTCACAGAATGGGTTGGAAGGGGCCTCAAAGACCATCTAGTTCCAACCCCCCTGCCATGGGCAGGGACACCCTCCACTAGACCAGGTTGCCCAAAGCCCCATCCAACCTGGCCTTNCCTCCCTCTACCTGCTGGTCACACTGCTTTTGATGCAGCCCAGGATACAGTTGGGTTTCTGGGCTGCAAGTGCACATTGCTAAGTCATGTCAAGCTTTTCATCAACGAGCACCCCCAAGTCCTGCTCAGAGCTGCTCTCAATCCATTCTCTGCACAGCCTGTAGTTGTGCTTGGGATTGCCTCAATCCATGTGCACGACCTTGCACGTGGCCTCGTTGAACTTCATGTGGTTCACACAGGCCCATCTCTCAAGCTGGCCAAGGTCTCTCTGGATGGCATCCCTTCCCTCCAGCGTGTCAACTGCATCACACAGCTTGGCGTTGTCAGCAAACTTGCTGAGGTTGTACTCGATCTCACTGTCCATGTTGCTAACAAAGATGTTAAACAGCACCAGTACCAACCCCAGAGGAACACCACTCAACTTGGATGTTGAACCATTGACCACAACTCTGAGTGTGACCATTCAGCCAATTCCTTATCCACTGAGTAATCCATCCATCAAATCCATGTGTGTCTCAACATCCTTGTCTCTGCTTGTGCAGTGTCAAGTGCTTTGTACAAGTTCTTTCATGTAGTATCTGAGATGATGCAAGCTGTACTGGCATGGGAGAACTGAGGTAAAACGTCCCTGCCATGTTGCTGCTTACAAGTTTAGAGATCCCTCAAATGAAGCACGATTGTAAGGAATCACAGCGCACTGTGTACACCACTTGGCACAGGTTTGGTTTGACAGAAAAGAACATGACAGGCCTACTTTAAATCCATTTTATTCTTATTGACTTCAACTTTTTTGTTTAAATTTTCTTTTACACAATTTCCAGCAACATACATTATGAAATATACAAGATAAAGTAGGTGGTGGGGTTCTGCCCATCTTTTCATTCCTCCCACAGCTGTGGAAGGAAGATTTGAAGGACACAGTGAACATCAGAATCTCAACACCAAAACCAGACACAAAACAAAACAAAAAGAAGACAAAAATATATATGAAACTGTTTGAACTGGTCACACTTCAGGGCCAGGTACAGCACAATAAATATTAGAACTGCATTATCTTAGACATCTTCTGTAAAGTTTATAACATCCTCTATTTAAAGAGTTAAGAACATCTGGTTTCTAGCATGAAATGCTACATAGTACAGTGGTGAAGGGTACGAACAATGAGGAATCCAGCAAGGGCTTGGATGGTGACTGCTCATTCACACATGTTCATTGTTAAAGTAAGCAGCGTACACTGAAAGTTTAGTGAGCTGTAAACTTAACCATTCACTACCAGAATATCAGCTGGAGGAGCAGCTCCTTTTGGGAGAACCACAAGTAGTCAATCCCTTTAAACTTCTCCCTGACAAACAGCAGCTTGATACCATCGTGGAAGTGGCAGCATTTGGTCCGTAGCGGGAGATCCCTTTGCATCACTACTGTTCAAAGCTGGCAGCTGGTGGAAGTACTTCAGAGCAGAATTAATGCTTACATGGCCACACTGCTGCCAGTGTCACCTATAACGGTTACTGGTTCATGACTGTAACAAAGCAGCAGATGCAGCCCAAACGCAGCTGGGCACAGAGTGCTGCACCACAAAGCAGCGCTGGACACCACCTGACACAAGAGAAAGGGAGAGACTGGAGCAGATGCCAGCATTTTTCCCTCTCTCACTCCGCAGCACTGGGCTCTTGGAGTTCGACAGAAAGGCTGCTCTGTGCTTGTTACTCATCTCATACTAGTTTTGCCAATAACAAGCCCAAGACACAGCAGTTTCAGCTGCTTGACAAGAGTGCTTCCAGAGCAGAGAGCAGAAGACCAGAGTCACTAGTTTCTCTTGGATCATAATTAAGAAGGAGGGATTAAATACATTTTGCATTTGTCAACCATCCCCATGTTCATCCTCCGTCCCCAGAAGTGTAGCATCATTCATTCCTCTTGGGCAAGAGCTGGGGACCTTCTGTGCCACTGCCAAACAGGCCACACAAGCACAGGTGGAGGAGGAAGGTTAAGCACACGCTTCCCTTTCCTTAGCATGACCTGGACATCACACCGGGAGGCAACTGCACTGGCAGACAGAGCACCACCGAGGAAGGACTGTATTCCTCGTCCACACATGTAGCATCACCATAACTTGCTATGCACGTCCTGCAGTACGCGGCAGCAATCACAAGCTTTAGCAAACTAAAGCGGCTGAATGACATGGAGTTTTATGGGGCGAGTGGGAGGCAAAGAAGGTAAAACTGCTAGAAGCTGAGCACCTATGGCTTTGATTTTAGCTGATGCCGAGTCCAACAGTCCTGTCTGTATTAAGTAGGAAAATAAAATTCTATTTCTCCAGTGCACAAAAGTATACTGGCTGCTTGTACATGCTCACCTTCTAGTGAGTTAGTACCTTCTTGGAGAGATTCAGAACTACCACATGGCAATACCAACAGACTCAGCCAGGGGTTACAGAAGGGACAATAGTGAAGCGGTTTTGGTTGTATCAACATCTCATGACAATATCGTCAAAAACGATGTTTGAGAATAGGGAGCTCTACGTCATGATAGTCACTTAGCAAAGTGCCAGATCTAAATACCCTTATCACTGCCAGCTCAGAACGTACCGTGTGACTGCATGAAGATCTACACCTCCTCTGCCAGTACAGCTCAACTGGTTACATGCAAAGATGAAAGACCCAGTTACCAAGAGAGCTGGAAGAGGAAAGGTGAAATTTTTCCCACCCTAGAAGTGTACAACAGCATTTCCTCACTCAGCCAGGCCCATTCACACATCACTCACCATTTCAGACACACAAAAGCAATGCCAAACACAAACTAAGAGGAATGTTTTGTAAGGACACTCTCTGAGTATGAACGGGGAAACATGGGGCTATTTATCAACTCAAGTACTGCTGCATCATTCTTGTAAGGTAGGGAAGCAGAGGAGTTGAGATGAGGAATTGAGAGGACAAACTGGAGTGGTCACAGAGGTCAATCCTAGTCTTCCAGACTGCGAAATGCATTCTGCATATCCTCAAATAGCTGAGCATAGTCCGCCTTGATTTTTGTTTCACCATCTTTGACAGGGTCCTGAAAGATAACACAGCAAAAGAACAGATCCGTTGGGAAAAGCCTCAGGTACTCAAGACAACCTTGCTTTGCCAGTGCTGCAATTTCTCGACCTCAGGATCAGCATTTGCTAACTGCAGAGCCAGCATTATAGCTCCATCTCTGCTTCCTGACCGTCTCACCAACAGCCACAAGGTTTAAATCTTGCCCTCCTTCTGTATCCAGTGAACAGGCAGAATGGATACCGGACAGAGAAATTTTTTTCATGAGCAGTGCTTACTTTACTGAAAAGCAACCGATTTGGAGAGGATTGAGTAATACTGAAGGTCTTTGTTAATGCTGTGTGATTCAAAAGCTGCAGTGATTAATACCAGCTCCCATCCCCAAACCAAATGGAGTAAGGATCTTTGTGACTCAGAAATGCTCTGCTGTACTTATTGGGATGCAACCCCTATAAAGGCAAAAGTTACTTTGCCATCACTTGGAGGTCACTCGGTTCCAATTAAAATCATAACAAGCTCAAGAACATCTTTGTACAGCTTCATTTTCTCAGAATACTTTGCACAAAAGACAAGAGCAAAAAACATAACAATCAGCTTTGCTCTGAGGCTGCAAGGCGTTCCCTGCAAGAAGCATTAACTACCAGGCTGTGAAATCTGTTCAGTGTCTTTCCCATTCCCCTCCCAGTTCTATGTTCCTCTGGGTCAGTGCACCTCTTGTTTCCCAAGAGGGCTTACATGTGTGGATGCCCTACTTCTTTGTGGTCTCCAAAGTACACAGACCACAGGATGCAGGACAGTTAAATTCTCACATCTTTTAGACTGGAAATAAAATTTTCCTTTCATAACTATTACTATATTAGAGGGCTGGCTCTGCCTGACATGTATTCACCCTCTGTATTCCTTTTTTCAGCTATGCTGTCCACTGCTCTGCTGTCCACTGCTCTGCTGTATGCCAGATGCCTTCTGGTGGCCAGGTTTGTAAGAAGTGTAGTACTTCCCGTATCTCTATAGAACCGGCTCTCGAAGCTCATATCCTCAAGTGTATCTTGTTACATTCTTGATGCTTTGAGAATATAACCCGGGGATCTGCTTGCTGCAGAAACAAGCCAGTACCCTGCAGGAGCAGAATACCTTGGCACACCAGAACACTCAATTTTAAATGTAATTTTAGCTTATGGTACTTTCTTGAAAAATTTGCAGTATTGGCTTGTAAGAGTTATAACAGAATAAGCATCATACTTCATAGAGAATATTCCTTAGCTACTTTCACATCATCCCACATCACACATTACTGTCCTACCAGTAAATGCTACACTAGCATGCTCTGGATGAGTTTTAGGAAAGCTGTACCCTAAAAAGATGGCTACTAAAGTTACCTTTTGAAGCTACTCCTCCCTTCCTCTCCTAGTTACCTGCCCTAGGTCCCAAAGCCAAACACAGAGGTCACATGTTACTGCAGGAGACTAGCAATTCTTTCCTTAACTTCTATTTAAAATAGCTTGATCAACTTTTCTATTGTTCACTTTTGAGCACATTGCTGGATTTAATCTTTAAGCTGCTTTTATCTGCTAATATAGTCTCCGTAGAACATGTTATAATTTTTTACAGAATTTCATCTCAAAAGCCCCAAAACAAACAGGAAAGGTTCTTGTACTATTACCATGAGTATATGTAACATAAAAGAGACTACTGAAGGTGGGGTTGCCAAGGCTCTGTAGCCAGCACCATCCAGCTAGATTTCTCACTGACCATTCCTGCATTCACAAACTAAAACCAGCTCTGAAGTGTACTCAAAACAGCTGTGAAAAGTCTCTATTCATAGACCTTTATCTAGGGCTACTGATGAGCAACTTTCAGTAACAGCCTTTCAGAGGCACTGGAAGCTCACAGAAAGCAGTGCAACGCAGTTCCTTGCAAACACACCTTGAATTTCATGGAGGTAAGTCTGTAGAGGATTTCACTCATGTTCTCTCGGATGATGGACCACGTGATCTTATTGTCACTCTGGGCTGTAGTTTCTACAGCACGGCGTGCCATGTCATAAAATGCAATCATATTGGACAGCATTCCCACTGTTTTATAGAAAGGGCAGAACCTGATGGAACAGAAGAGGATTTGGTCAGGCATTTTGGAATAGTTAACAGGACAAACTTTTGCTCCTGCCTTCACAACAACTCTGAGTTCTCACTTGAAATAAAGAGTACCTGCTTTACTTTGGGTATTTTTGATGCATTCTGTCAAAGGATAGAGACTGCCTCTAATAGGTCCCACATTTTTAAATAGGTGAATTATAGGCTAAGACATCCTGAAGTGATGTTTCTGAAGCAGCACCTAAACACTGGGCAAAACAGGAGAGAACAGGAACCATCGCTGTACAAGTCTCACATTTCAATCTGTGCCAATGCTAACAAGAAAGGGAAAACACTAGGAGCAGCCAACAGAATTCCTCCTTCCTGTTTCATTCATCACGGGAGCAGGCTTCCTCCAAGCAGCCCGGGATGACCCGACAGCTCTGCAAGTTTGTTTGCCCACAGGAAAGGGAGTGTTTCTATAACAAGAACACGCCACACACAAAAAAAAGCTCCATTTTTAATGGGTAGATGACTGCTGGGGAAGTTCTCTCATTATTATTTATACACTACATCATGCTACTTCCTGTGCTTCTCTATCGCATACAAGCATACCTGCATTAATAACCTGATCAAAGGCACACATCACTACAGAATGATGTGTGCCTAAACTTTTAGGGATGAAGTATTTCAAGACCTCCTGATCTACTTGGGCTGGGGAGTGAGATGAAGTACAAAAGCCCTTGTCAGGCTGTTAAAACACAAGGATAGCACGGAAAGGAGCAAAGCAGACAGGCATAATAAGCATTGCACTAAGGAAAAGATCTACTAAGTTTTTTTGCTGGATCAAATGTACTCAAGAATTATGCAACAGTCTCTCAGTCCCCCATGCACTGCTAGAATAAACAGGAAGACTTTGGGCATTGACTGTGAAAAGATAGTGGTCCTCTCCTCCTCCTCAGGAGGAGAAGGGGACATGCTATTGCAGAAAAATTGGCGAACTGAACAATAGATGAGGGCCTGAGAAACTCAAAGGGTGTGACTGCATTCGGAAAAGGTCTGCGTGCCTTGGGTAAGACGTGAATATACTGTTTGATGGCCTACCTAAGCACAGTTCTTCCATTTGTTTATGGTGGGTAAAATTAATTTCTGCACTGATGGGTTTCCAAGTAAAATAGCTGTCTAAATCCAGACTACACAGGACCAAGAGGGCAGAGTGGTTAGTCAGATCTCACCTGTCATAAGGCGTATAACCATTCTGTTGCAAGAAGTCGTCTTTTATCAGCTTGGCAACCTCCAAGGTAATTTTATCTGTTTCTGCCAAGGAAGCCTAGGAAAGTAAGGTATGCTGTTAGTTTAGTACTCAAGTCCATGAGGACATGGTGTGCCCTGGCCAAGAACTGTTATCTTCCAGTACCTGTTTTCTTCCCACCCTCTTAAGATGGCTTCCAGCAGAATTCTGTCTTTTGGATATTTCTCACTATTGCTATAGAACAGCCAATTTAATTGATAGCCAAATTAAGATGGGCCAAGCAGTCGATAAGCCTACTTTAAGTCTATCTGATGATAAACAATGGAAAGAAAGTTTCCTTTAAGATAATGGAAAAGCCACCAGACACAGAAAAGTCATACAGCTCTGCTATGAAGTACATTGAAACATCACCTTCTTACATAAAGACATAAATTCATTTTTACCTTCTTCAATCCTTATGCCCATGGAAGAAAAAACAAATAGATCTCAGCATGCTAAATCACTCTTAAGGATTTGATACAAGCCTCCACAGCTACCAATGGACCTTCCTTGTCTGGTGTTCAAGTAAATGAGTTGACGACAATACCTGTCATGCTCTGCAGGATAGCCACAACTCTAGGGCATGCTGCTGCTGTTGGCACCACATGTCACTCTGCTTTCATTGCCCTTTTGCTAAAGGGGACAGACTGAGTTTTAAGTACCCCCACTTGCTTTTTAGACAGAAAGTTTGGACCTTCTTTCACAAGCAGACTAACAGAATTCAGAGCTAAAAAGAAAAAACATATCTAATTGTTTTTCCACAATTCTCTCTTTCTAAAGGTTTGTTGCACTTGTTAGCCAAGCACAGACTGGAAGAAACTGTTAAAGATGATAGCTTCAAAAACAACATCACCAGTTCCAGTACTTCTATCATGGGAATAATGCCTAGTTACAAGCATTGGCTTATCAAAATCCCTTCTTCACCAAGGAACTGATTCTACCCTGCTCTGAACTAGTCTTTTAGAACATCTTTTTGTAAATAGAAAACTGCAGAAGACCCTAAGATCATATTTCCTTTTCTTTGAAGGCATATCTAGAGAGGAAAGCTCTGCTAGGCAAGATCTGATGAAAGGCGCCATCTCAGCTGAGCTAGAACATCAGTGAATAGGGAAGAGCACTAGGACCAAACCTTCTCCAAATAACTGTAGTTAATACACGTTACCACACACTACCATCACCTTGTAAATCCACATAGCTTGTCTGAACATCATGGGATTAAGTTACTGTCAAGTATGTGCTAGGCACCTGTCAATTATCATATTTACTAAGCTGAAACAGAGGGTTTTCACTGGGTCCCTTTTGAGAGCTCTCAAGGGAAATTTTCCTGTCCAAGTTCAGCTTTCTCTCCAAAACAGTGAAGTGAGTGAAGGAAATTAAAGAATGCCTTTAAAATGGAGCCATGTGTCATGCCACAGGCTTTCCATGGAGAAACTAGGTAATCACCAGTTTTTTAAAAAAAGCAGACATCACTTCTGTTTCTACAGGCCAGCTTGTAAATGCCAACACCTCTGTTCTGTGGCTGGCAACATGGCTTCTAATAAATTGTAATCCTTCAGATGACTTCAACAGTAAAGATCAGTTTGCATCATTTCTCTTACAAAGATTACTACCAATGGAGTACTATTTTAAGTTGCAACAAAAGACATTTCAGCAGGAGTAGAACACTGAAGCAAGTGAAGTTTCTTAACTACAGCATCAGATGCCCTGCAATCTAGTTTACATGAGAAAAATAGCATCAAGACATGGTTTATCAAATCTAAAAAAGTATTTGTCATTAGAAGTCAAACATGTAAAAAAGTTGGAATAAAGCACAGTTGGATGCAGGCAAGTCTGACATTTCCCAGTGACTATTTGCCTTTTTTGCACAATGCAGTGTCAATCAAGTCTGGTCTAAGGCACGGTCAAAAGCCTGCACTAGCAGTAAGGAAATGGAGGATGACTTATTGACACCACATTTCCTCACAGCTGGTTACTCACTTTCCCCACGAGCTGCACAATCTCTGCAAGGTCCTCTTCCTCCTGCAGGATCTCTTTGGCCTTTGTCCTCAGAGGGACAAACTCTGTAAAATGCTTGTCGTAGTACTCGTCCAGAGCACGTGTGTATTTGCTGTAACTGATCAGCCAGTTGACAGAGGGGAAGTGCTTGCGTTGTGCCAGCTTCTTATCCAGACCCCAGAAAACCTGTCAAAAGCCAAAAAGATCAACCAAATCAAAACCAAACCAAAATAATTGAAGGCAATAAAAAACAAAAAACCACCACCAACACAGATAGCAAGTTTGAGCAAATACAACACAGCAAAGGCTATCACAAATCAAAACCTAAGAGAGAAAAAGAAAGCCTTCCTTATGTTAATTTAACTATCGCAGTAACTTTCATCTACGCTCCTCAAAAAATGATGCATCTTTCTTTTAAGCTGAGTTCAGACTTACTCAGCTTGAGACTCCTCATGAGGGAAGAGTCAGTTGTAACAATGTCAATACTGGAGTCTAATTAGGTGGAGACCTATTAGAATCATAGAATTGTTTAGGTTGGAAAAGACCTTTAAGATCATCAAGTCTAACTGTTAATGTGGCCAGGCCCACCACCAAACTACGTCCCCAGGCACCACATCTAGGTGTGTTTTAAATACCTCCAGGGATGGTGAGTCAACTACTTCCTTGGGCATCCTGTTCCAGTGCTTGACAACACTTTTGGTGAAGAAATTTCTCCTAATATCTAATCTAAACCTCCTCTAGCACAACTTGAGGCCATTCCCTCTGGTCCTAGCGCTTGTTATTTGGGAGAAGAGACCAACACCCACCTGGCTACAGCCTCCTTTCACATAGTTGTAGAGAGCGCTAAGGTCTCCCCTCAACCTCCTTTTCTCCAGGCTAAACAACCCCAGTTCCCTCAGACGCTCCTCATAGGACTTGTGCTCTAGACCCTTCACCAGCTTCGTTGCCCTTCTTTGGACAGGCTCCAGCTCCTCAATGTCTTTCTCATAGTGAGGGGCCCAAAACTGAACACAATAGTCAAGGTGCAACCTCACCAGTGCCGAGTACAGGGGGACAATCACTTCCCTAGTCCTGCTGGTCACGCTATTTCTGATACAAGCCAGGATGTTGTTGGTCTTCTTGGCCACCTGGGCACACTGCTGGCTCATATTCAGTCGGCTGCTGGCCAACACCCCCAGGTCCTTTTCAACCAGGCAGCTTTCCAGCCACACTTCCCCAAGCCTGTAGTGTTGCATGGGGTTGTTGTGACCCAAGTGCAGGACCTGGCACTTCACCTTGTTGAACCTCATACAGTTGGCCTTGGCCCATTGATCCAGCCTGTCCAGATCCCTCTGTAGAGCCCTCCTGTCCTCAAGCAGATCAACACTCCCACCCAACTTGGTGCTGTCTGCAAACTTACTGAGAGTGCACTCGATTCTCTTGTCGAGATCATCGATAAAGATATTAAAGCCCAGTACTGAGCCCTGGGGAACATCACTTGTGACTGGCCACCAGCCAGATATAACTCCATTCCCCACAACTCTTTGGGCCCAGCTGACCAGCCGGGTTTTTTTACCCAGCAAAGAGTGCGCCTGTCCAAGCTGTGAGCAGCCAGTTTCTCCAGGAGAATGATGTAACTTCTTTTCCCCAAACAGGGCTGCAATTAGTTGCAAGACATTCTTCTCCCAATCAGCAGCTCTATAGACTTTTTTGTGGTTTCAATGCACCTATTAAGAGCAGTTTACCCAGCTGAGAGCAGCCACATTTAAAGTGCAGCTCAAAGGGCACCAATCAGGAAGCACATGGATATTCCTGAACAGTCAGCAATGGAAGGAATTGCTACCTTCGCCCTTCTCTTCCAAAGGGATCTCAAACACGTCAGTTCAGAGACAACCTCACAAGGCCACCTTTTACACTGTTGGAACATTTTCCATAGCACCCTACAAAGCTCTCACACCCAAACCACTGGCACAAGTGCACCGAAGTACAATCATTTCATGTCTAACAAAGTGGACATAAGAGCTACAACGTCATGGAACTTACCTGAACAATGCCCAGAGTAGCAGATGTGACAGGATCAGAGAAGTCACCACCTGGGGGAGAAACACTGAGCAGGAAGAGATAAGGAAAAGTTATCAGAATTGCTTCCACAGTTTAAACTGAAGTATCAAACATATGACTGCACAGCTCCATGATCAAAGAAACCAGAAAAGTCAACACAATTTCAAGGAACTAGCAAATTGCAAGCTTCCACAGCATAAAGTGATGCATACCCACACAGGTGTAATATCAAGCATACCACAAAATACAGGTATATCAGTGACTGACAGTATGAAAGTATGATTTCAGTCACTTTAGCTCCAGATAGTAACTCCAGTTTGGATTATCAAACCCATCTCAACTGGAACAGATTCAACAAGTGTGCTGCTAGGACACTGTGAAACACACTGCAATGATTATTTTACAGAAAACAATATTCCAAACTGAAGTTACTGCAGATATTCACCTATAAAATAACCACTTTAACTTCATTTGGGCTTAACACCCTAATACGTGCCTTCTCAGAGATTAAAAAAATAAAACACAAAAAAAATCTTCCAACCACAAAAGCACTATGCAATTGTGTATGTATATTGTGGACAGCAGAACTAAGCACAGCAGAGAATGGACTCTAGGTGTTATTGCAGATGCTAGATGTTCTCCTGAAAACATTGTGTGTTGTGTGAAATTCACTTTTCCCACAGTATGATATACAAATCGATATAGCCTAGAAGAATGTCTAGGGACCATATGCTTTTCACAGCCCATCACAGCTTGAGACATGCTGCTCCATATAACTAAGCAAGGGAATCATGATTCATTATGCCCCCAAGTGCACATGCTGCTGCTCTAACTGCTCCTTCTTTCTTGCTCTGAGCATTGTTTCATGTAGTTTTCAGCGACAGCTCTAACATTCTTCCCTGAGCCATTTGCTCTGCTGCAAGTGACTGCAATTCCACACGTGTCAGAGCTACCTGTCCACATTCATTCTTTCTGCCCCCATACACAACTTAACAGTAATTCTGGGTGAACAGAGACTAAATATCTACCTACTCATTCACATATTTTTAGTTCTGCAGCTGCAGAGATCAACAAGACCTTTTTGTCTGAAAAATAGGTGTTTTGACACACAAAAACACAGAGGAAGAACTGCAGCCAACAAAGCAAAGAAATGCAACACTTACGCTCCAACAATGCTGACACTGCCTTCCCTTTCAGGATTTCCCAGACACTTCACTCTGCCAGCTCGCTCATAGAAAGAGGCTAGACGGGCACCAAGGTAGGCTGGATAACCACTGTCTGCAAACACCAACGCACAGAAATTGAGTCAAAGGCTCAGAGTTTAAAGGATGCATTTACAAGACTAGACTGAGAAAAAGGCTACTTACCAGCTGGCATTTCAGCCAGTCGCCCTGAAATTTCTCTGAGAGCCTCAGCCCATCGGGAAGTAGAGTCTGCCATCATACTGACATGGTAGCCCATGTCCCGGAAATACTCAGACAGGGTGATTCCTAGAACAGAGACAACAGTGTGCTGCAGGATACAGTTCAGAAAGGAATTCTATACTTATACGTTGTCACCAAGATGCAAATAAGCCACATTATTTAAGGTTACATTTTGATGGAAATAGACACTGAAAGTTACTCTTTCTCCCCATTAGATCATGTCCTTGGTGTCTTTTTTTATTTCTTCTCATTCTCCCCATTTTTGCTTATGAACTACTCTGGCTTATCTTATATTCCCTTGTATTTCTTTAAAGAGGCACGGCAATGTCACTGATGCTACTCTTTGCCTCCCTGAAACCATGAACAAAGCCACTTCTTACTGTAAAAAGTCTCCTCTTTCAAACTAACAGAATGTAACAGTGAGAAAAGGTCGTGTTTTATCTTAATTATCTGACATTTTGTAAAAGAGTATTAAAAAAACCTCTAAAAGGCTGCAAAGGAAAGAAGACTAGCCTGCCAACTCAGAGAGTACTATTCCTGCCCATTAAGTTCCTGTACTTGTCAGCAAAAAGCTATTCACAAACAAAAGCTGACATAATTAACACATGGAGAAAAGCTACACGAGAGCTGGTTCAGTAAGTTCACCTTGCAAGCAAAATTTATTCAATATTCAGAAGTTGTAATTATATAGAAGCAAGCCAAATTCAATTAAGATACTAGGACTTTGTGCAGGCAAGGTCTGAAAGGGTTGCCTTCTGAAACTGACAGGTTTCTTGGTACTGACCATTTCAGGAACTGAAAATACTGGAGCATGATGGCTTGCTCAACACACACAGCCTTTTCCAGCCTCCTGTAAATCTTACCAGTATAGATAGAGGCTTCTCTGGCAGCCACAGGCATGTTGGAGGTATTTGCTACCAGAGCTGTTCTCTTCATGATGCTTTCTACCTTGCCATCAACTTCCATTGTTAACTAAAATGCAAGAAAAGAAGAGGGGGGGGAAAAGTAACTAGCAAGGGTTTTTTTGTTTATATTTTGTTGTTTGTTTTTTTTCTGTATTACTCACCTCATATTAGGATACTCTCATAGCTACTCTACCAATATCAGAGAGTAGATTCAAGACACCATGCTGCTTTGTCTTCCAGATTGCACACAGCTTAACTCTTTGAGGTACGTGCCTCAGCCTCATCTCGTATTCTGCAACTGGCAAATCCCTATTGATCCCATTCAAATGAGTAATGACAAATCCACAGCATCAGGAAGTACATTATCCTCTCTCAGCTTACTAGGCTGGAAGAGCCACGAAATCTTAGCCTCTTGTCATAAATCCGTTAGGAATCAGAGAGGTTCCCCCCGCCCCCCCATCTACACCAATTCAAGTTCCTCTTTGGCAACTGGACATAAAACCACATACATAACCCTGGTGAAGCCTCACAAGCACCTGAACAACTGAATGCATATCCTGACATTTGTGTAGAATTTCACTTACGAATACCCTGGGATTTACCTTTTTCATGGCTGTCTCAGCTTGACTTTCTCATCTTGTGATCAATCAACACCTCCAAACCTTTTGCCCCTTACTTCTCACAGTGGAATTCCAATGTAACAGGTCAGACTATCTGGCTTCTTTCCCATATTTTACAGAAGACTGTGCTACAACAAATTCACTAACATATAACACCAGGTAGAAGGACTGGTAAACTTGTCATGGGTTTTTTTGTTGTTGGTGGTGTTTTGTTTTTTTAAACCAGGCATTTTCCACTTCCTTCAGAAGGTATTCCAAAGTCTAACATGTCAAACTAATATCTGGTATCTGTTTCTATCACCATCCTATATCCTGTAAGTAGAGAAGCTGCATTTGCTATGCATGGTTAAGTTAGAGATATTACCAGTGCAAGGTAAAGTGCTTATAATTTTGCTAAACTACACTGTCATTCATTTTTGCTTTATTTTAAACAAGTTAGAAGGTATACCCAAAACCTAGCCCATATGTTTATAGAGGGGCCACTGAAATCATTCTTGAATGACCCAAAAGGGATTTCTGCTACTACAGCCAGAACTTAAAGGAGAGAGGCAAGAAGATCATTTCAAGTCACTCTACCTATGTGATATTTTATTCAGTTACAATACCAATACAATAGCAAGTCTTCCCAAGGTTTATTCTCCATGAATTCCCCATACTAACCTCAGGAAAATCTCTCAGTACTTCAGACATTTCATTTCCTCGTTCTCCACAGCCTACATAAATGATGACATCACTGTTGGAGTATTTTGAGAGAGACTGCGAGATCACAGTCTTCCCACAACCGAATGCCCCGGGAATCGCTGTTGTACCCCCTTGTACACACCTGAGTAAAGCAAAAGGACTTTGATTTGCAAGGAACTCAAAAAAAAAACTCCAGCTCTCCCACCTTAGAATATGCTTTCCAATAAAATTCCCTAATTAAAAGCAGAGCAACAGGAGTCACATTCAGTGTTCTGGGCGAGAAGCACAGAGGTATTTCACTAAACCAAAAGACTGAGGGTATAAACTATTCTTTTCTTCTACTGCCCTTGAAGTACATGAGTTATGCTGGTACAACAGCTAGACTTTCAGGCTTGAAACACAGCAATCTTCACAGCTGGAAGCACCGATGGAATGCAAATGCTTAGAAAAGAACAACTGTACTTAGCTATGCATTATAAGAACAAGCAGTACAAAATTTTAGGATCAAAATTACTGAATTTGGTGTCTTAGAAGTTAACTCCTTAAATGAGCATTTTGTGGTACAAGAGATTTACTAAGCGGTGACCCCAAAAATCACGGGGAATTATACCGCTCAAGACCATGGAAAGAGATCCTTCTTATGTGTTCAAATGGAGATATCAAGTGGGAAAATTCTAGCCTTTCTGTAGATTTGGCATAATTATGTTAAGTTTATGCTTGCCCATTCTTTTCTAGATTAATGCACTAGAACTATCTTGTTAAACTTATCTTCCATTTTCCGCTCGTAGATTCTCCTGCCAAGTATAGAAATATGAAGAATTCAGCAAAATATTTTTTGAGATTATGCTGCGATACATAGTGAAAGCTTGGGGTCTCTGCTTGCCCTTACAAAAAAAAAATTAAGCCTCCTCCCTCCACTTCCCCCCTCCCCCATCCAAAAGAGAGTTTTCTTACGTACTAGAAAATAAAAGGTAGTACTTACGGGAAGAGGGCATCCAGGACCCGTTGGCCAGTTAATAAAGGATGATTGGCCGGTAACTTCTCAGTAACAGGACGGACTTGACGTACAGGCCAGACCTGAACCATCGTGAACTTCTCCTTCACACCTTCAAACTCCAGCTCCAAGACAACATCCTAACAGACAGCATCTGAAGTAAGCAAACAGCTCCACACTGGGCCAGCATGCAAATTCTCATCTCAACTACGCTGTGCAGCTAGGTCTTTGATACCACCACAGATTTCTCAGAACCTCAACATGCTATAATCCCCTCTTGAGGGAAGGCTCTTTCACATTTTTACAATACTACTGGAGGAAAAAAAGTGCAAGATGAAGCTGCAACTAAAAACATGCTTTTGAAGAGCAACTGAATTATATGTATTCGTAAGATACTGTAGACCCCCCACAGACGTCAACAAACATGGCATACTGAAATGTTATTGAGAAGCCATACGCATAGAAAGTAACTGCACAAGATAATCCCGTGATCCCTGCAGGCAGGGTAGCAGAAGGCATCATTAACTCAAACAAACTGTTGTTGCAAGAAAAACTTTTGAGTTAGTATCATGCATAACAGAGACTACATCAACCTTGTGAAAGAGAGGTGGAGTATAACAGCAACTGCTGTTTGTGAGACTTACTGAAGTATCATAGTTTCCTGGTGGAGCGATGTATGTAACTGTACCCCTGTTCCGTGGAGGCAGCATGATTTTGTGTTTGATAAGAGAGTTTTCATTCACTACACCATAAATATCTCCACCAGTGATGTGGCTCCCAACCTAAAATCAGAACAGGTCTATTAGTCATAAGTGAGAACTCCACTCTTAAAAAAGAACCTTGACAAAGAACAGTATAAACTAACTATAGCTATTATGTCTAGCACTGTGATAACTCCCTTTATAAATGTGTTGTTACAGCACAGCAGCCCATTTACATAACTCATTACACTAACAGCACATCACTAGCAACACTATCTGGGTTCAGGTGCTTTTCATGGCACAGACAGTAGCAATTACTGACTGATGCAAGGAATTTTCCTCATTTCTTTTATACCTCTCAGTTTAACATGTTAAGTAGAGAAAGGTTAGCATATATTAACCTGCAGGCTTGGAAAAAAGATGATGCTAAGGACTAAAGCAGTGACATTTTCCAGCTCTGAGGCTATCTTCACCATTCGCAGAATGTGTGCTGCAGTTGTTCTTTCTGCTTGGGTAACGCCCACTCCTGCTAACGCTTAGTGCAATTCCACTAAATTCTTTACAGCTTTGTAAATACATTAAAACTTTGCAAGTTTCTCATATGCAGCAGCAACACACAGTAAGTCACATCGAGTAAGTTTTGGTGATCCCCATCCAGTCTCATACATCACTACTGCTTCCTAGCACCCCTTTTCACAAACAAAGCAGCGTTAACCATAGCTCCCAGCAGTCATAGCCTTGGCACTCTGCTCTGGCTCCAAGCTCTCAGGGTAGAGGAGCAAGAGGGGAAGACAGGCCTGTCAGAACCTACCCGCAGGTTTTTGGAAGGGGTGAAGTCCCATTTGACATCTCGGCTCAAAGCTGACACATTGACACCTCTAGGAATATAGATACTTTTGGTCAGGGTGCTGATGTCTGAGAGGGGTCTCTGGATACCATCAAAAATAGCTCCCATAATGCCAGGGCCTAGTTCTACTGACAGGGGTTTGCCAGTACGGAGTACAGGATCTCCTACAGAGACACCAGCTGAAGATTTGCTGAGGAAAAGGTCATCCAGAGAGAGGGAACAAAGCAGGGCAGAAGGCATCACATTCACATCATAGTCTTAAACCACCTTTCTGACTTTAAGGTAATATTTTTATTAGTATATTACATATCATCATTTGAGAAGCATGCAGACTAGACTAAACTCAAGCTAAAACTGCTAAAGCAACAAAGTTGCTCATCCTAGAGAGACACAAAGTAGGGATAAATATTCTGCTTTATGATCATTAGTTCAAGTCAACTATATGGATGAATTTACAGGAGTACCAGGCAGCAGGATGACAAAATGTCAGGCATTTCTCAACATGTAATTTTTCACTTCAGAATTTGTTAGAGCACAACTGTTTTGACCTTGAGCCTTGCACAGCCTTTTTGACAGCAGCCTGATTTTAAAAGGAGTTTGGCTATGACCAGCATTATTTCTTTCCTCTCTGATTATCAAGTTGTCCAGTCTATGCACTCCCTAAGCTCCAAAGATGCACAACAGACTTCTCTGCAAAGGGCCAACAGTTTGGCAAAAGGCCCTGCTATAACACAAGAGACCCCCAAAACCCTATGCAAACTCAAGAGATTAAATGCAAGTTGACTTCCGAGAGCCCTATGACAGAGTCCTGTCATCAGGTACCTAAGAGTAAACTATACTCAAACGTGTTCCATGTACAGATGGAAGGCTACTAGGTATCACAATAATGATGCCATCTAAAATGATAAATTATTAGGTACAGACAGGAGCTACTCACCATTCACCATCCAGCTCCTCAGAACAAAGCTTTGGGAGCCAGCACAGGCTTTTTCCTAGCCTCTACAGATACACAGAGCCAATTCTTAAGTTTAAAAGAACAGGAGGGGGAAAAAAGAAGGTCTGGCTTTAAGTTTTATGATTTCTTTTCTGACATTCTCTCATAAATGTGTAATAGAAAATACATTTTAAGTTAACTAGATTTTAGAATACAAGCTGCATCCTAGCTGGACCAAGATTCTATAAGCACACTGCAGAAGCAAAAATGTTATCTATTACATGCAGGTTGGAACTAGATGATTTTTAAGGTTCCTTCCAACCCAAACCATTCTACGATTCTATGAAACTCTGCCCAGAAGGCAGCATCCTGCCCACTTTATATTTCTTGTTTGTGTGTTATACAAACACAGTTTTCAAAAGCAAAGAAAAATTGCAACAAATACTGCTTTTTAGTTTTGCCATTTATGGTTGCCATTTGCCAAACAGCATCCTTAACAAGGAGCTGTAATATTTAAATTAAAATGAACTTAAATGCTAAGATACTCATTATTTTATTTCCACATAAAATAAAAAAGTTCTCCTTGGTACACAGCCAAGCAAGATAAGATTTACCTCAAAACCATCAGAATTTACAAAAGATATGCAGAACAGATATTTCTGCCTGCCAGCATCAAAAGTAGCAAGCACTGGTCCCAGTCAGCTTTGTTCATCTCCTTCACCCTAATCACCACTGTCTTGCGGACTGCGCAGTCTGGCAGGCCCAGAGGGATCAGTGAAAAGGATACAGGTTTCTTCGTACACCTGAACAGTTGCCAAATCACCTTCCAGTCGGATAATCTCCCCCACCAGTTCACTGTGGCCTACTCGTACCAGCTCGTACATAGCAGCACCTGCCATGTTGCATGCCGTGACCACTGTAGAAGACAGACACACACGTGAATATTTTCCCTGTAGCTCAGAAAACTTACTCATCAGAAGTTAGTAAGAACTACACAGCATAAGCCTAGTGTTCACCCAAATCAGGAGCACATTCTTGATTTCACAAAAGGGATAACCTGACTGCCACAAATCCTGACATTTCCAGTTTAAAAGCCAAAAGCTTCCCTATACTTTTCACACTTATGCTCAGTAAGAGGACACTATCAGAATGCTTGTAGCTCACAGACAATTCATATCGTAATTTCTCTTATCTATCTTGACAGATGGTGAATGTTTAGGGTTTTAGAGACACAGTGAACTTTGACAGACATGTCACATAGGCACTTCTCCCTTTCAGTTAGCTGGGCCACATTCCCATGTGACTAAATTAAAAACATACAAGAAAATGGCAAAAGTTCACCTGGTAGTTACATAAACCTGTGGTTGGGGACCAGCATTTCCAAGTGACTCAAATTTCTATTTACTTTGGTAGCATCTGGATGCTAACCTAATAAACTATTTCCACATATAGATCAAGCCAAGGCATCTGCTAAATGCAATACATACCCTTGTATCTAGAGCAGCAGTTGCCTACAAAGCTTTTAAGGAAACACTATTTTGATGTTTTATTTTGCAGAAAAGGGATATATATCTGAGGGCACTTAAATTAACCTTCAACAGATGAAGACTTTTACAGCACATTTAGGGCCTGAAACCACCTACTGTTTCAAGTTAGATTTCAGCAGTTCTTACGTTTAGTCCTAAAGCAGCTAAATCTCTTGTATCATGTCTTTTACGTTATAATATCAATCTCGCACATGGGGTTCATGTATTTACACCCAAAAAAACGTTCATTTTCCACTTCTTATGTAAGAGAGCTACATCATTTTAAAATTGTTTTTATGTATTGCTTCTGCAGTTAAGGGATCGGCATGTAAAGAACAGGCATTTAGGTAGACATGAGCCAAAGGAGTTTCTTACTCATCAGATAAGCTGCACTAACAAAAATACATGCTATTCTGTTCTCACATTCCCATCCTTTCCTTCATCCCTTGAAGAGAATGCAGGAGGGAGCAGAAAAGCCAGTGCAGTCTTCACATATTAAAAAGCTGTTACCATCAGAGCCTAAAGGAACTATTTAAGCTGATAAAGGAGGTTGAAGAGTCCTCCTCCCCCCAGTTGCACTACCACCACACGCTGCCACCCTCCCTGGCCCTTCTAGCTCCTTGCTGAGCTCCTCCAGCCCATGGTGCAGTAACACAGAACAGATTGACACTGGCAGAGGACTGAGCATTCTGGAGACTACATGGTCAAACTGCATTTCACTGAGAATGGACTATGCATCTCACACCCTTTAAGAGAAGCTTAATACATTGGGCCTGCAGATTTCTAACCAAGTGGCTTTATCTCATCCAGAACGTTTACTACCTTTTGTTATTGTTGTTGTTTTTATTAATCAGCCTGCTTCCGCTCATTACATCTTTAAATAAGATTTAAATTTAAATAATTATTTATTTAAATAAGCAGTAACATCTTGTTATTTCTTAATATTTTATTAGGCCAAGTCAGTGATCATTCTTAAAAAGCCTCCCTCCAAAGAGAAAAAGCCCCACTCAGAGCTCGACTGTATTTCTCCACTTCTAAGTTCACTTCCAAGTGAAAAAGATTAACAAGACACTAGATGATACAGACCATATGAATTCCTTTACAAAAATAATACGTACCAGGTCCCGAGACTCCATGGACATAGCCAACAAAAGCCTCTCTGTCTTCATCACGAATTTTGGGTAGCTTGGAGAAATCCATTTTGCCTGTTCAGCTGTAGAGAAGGGAAAAGAGAGTCACCTCTGAAGAATACACATATGTACTAAGTTCCTCCCTTCCTCCCCTCTGTTTTTTTCTTGTTTCCAGTTTGAAAGAATTCTGAAATAAAGAATTCTGAATTCATATAGCCTGAAGCACCTTAACCACACTGATTTTAAAGCTATAAAAAAGTTAAAAAGTAATTCATTTAAACAAAAGAGCTAACGTCCCCTGTTGCAGAAACACAGGGGTGGAACATCACTCAATAATATGCTCCACAAAACACTGCTGAATGACACAGTTACACTCCAAACATGCCATAACACCACTGGACTAATTTCAATCCAAATAACAGGATATTTAAACAATGGAGAACCTCTTCTGCCTTCCACATCTCATCTACCCTCCCTCAAAACATGGAGTTTTCCATGACTGAGTGATTTGCAGGCTACTACTTGCTGACAGAGCAAGAGAATGTTCTGGGGCTGCTTTACTGCCACCAGTCTCTAAAAGGCAATACTACAAATATTAACTGTGGAAATTCTACTTTTTAAATATCTCAAGCTGCTGAATCAGAGTGTTGAGACAAAGAAACATACATTTGCACAAGCACTGCACTCAAACTTGTGAGTTCTCTCTATATGCCCCACAGCTAGGTATTTCGCAGTCTTTGCTCTCAGTGAAGAATTGTGCTGAATAATGGACAAAAAATCCAACCTGCAACAGTTATACACTGATATCTCTTGCCAGTAACTGTTTAGAGAATATAAACAATGGGCACAGGAAAAGCTGTTTTAGAAACAGACCTCCTTGATCCCCATTTGTCCTGTAATCAACAGTTGGTCTGTCCTGCTTCTGGTGCTGATAAGAGTATTTAATGGTTTTGCCTAGTCAGCCCTTATCATGCTTTGTGTTACCTTGGAAACTGATCAGTTAGAGAACTGTGAGGCAACTCTCAAACCCATTTCTACTGTATTCACACATTTATGATACAGCACTGGTGAAAGGTGTAGTATGGCAGGCCCAGCATACAATGCTCTCTGCATACTAACAGGGCCTATCCAGCAAAAGTCCATGTTTCAGTGATGTGAACCGTGTGAGGCATCTGTTGACACGCACAGTCCTTGCAAGAAGCTTAACCTAACCCCAGCATGTTCTGCAAGGTAAAAAATACAGAGGCATACTCAGGCTTGAAAACCTGCCCCAGGTATAATGAGGAAGACAACTACATTGCCATTTGACCATCATTACAGGATGCTCTTCTGTCTGTTTTTCAGGAGCAGTAGGTAGCTGACATTTGCTATTCTTAAAATCTTATGACTGTTTTCCAGCTTTCTAATACTATACTACAAACCCTCCACCCCTCAGCCTCTTTACCAATCTAAATGTTTTAAATTAGTGTTTCTGTTCTGTACGAGAAGGATCTCCCATGATTCCAAACTGCTATCCATCCTGAATGAATAACTTCTTCCAGGCTCCATGTCTCGCTGGAGCAGATTGTGTAACATGGCTACCATTGACTCATCTCACAACAGCCACCCCAACAGTTGATCATGACTCAGTCACCACCAGCCTAGAGTGGAACTGCTAACTGCTCTCAAGCTCAAAGGCTAAGTCAGATACCTGTTAGACCCCTCTACTCTCCACAATGATAGCTGCCTGTTGTTTAGGCCCAGAAGCCAATTTTACAGCTTATTTCTCAAAACTCTCCTCTGACAAATGGCAGAGGGGAGATCCTTGCAAAGCAATCTGCAGTTCCTGAGCAGCTGGTAAGAGCTGGTTCTGGTCAGACTAACATAACTACCTTATCTTTTTTGCTTTTAACAATTAAAACATTGCAAAACTCAAGCACAATTATTGTTCATACTGAAAAAAGCAACTGGTCTTATAAATCCACCCAAAATGTTTACTTCAACAATATCTAGAGTCCTACTACCAAAATCTGCAATAGAAACACAAGAAAGAAAGAGCTAAACCAAATTCTCATAAGTGAATTAATGACGCTGTTTGGCAATTAGACAGTACAGGGTCCACATGAAAGAGCCAATTTATGAAGGCAAGGAAAAGCAGGAAGAACACTGGGCAGTTTCAATTTAAATTAACTTTTCTACATACCCAAAACCTGTAGGTCAGCTGACAGCTGCTTGAAGCAATTGTTTATCTTTCAGGGAGGCACATAAGAACCCCAAAACAGTCATTCTGCAGTTAAAGTGGCAATGTGCTGATGCCCAGCACCTGCCCCTCTTGTTCCTGTGGCTGCTCTGCTCCCTCTCTCTTCCCACAGCCACCTTCCCCACTTACTGGCCAAGCCAACTAAAAGAGAAGGGGATTCCTCCACTAGACCACCTAGGAGCACACCAATAAACCCTTGCCTTCATCCTGATCCTTAGCATCTGCACCAACTGCTTTTAAACAGATACCTATTAACTATTCCAAGTGTAAAAGATGTGATGAATTCTTCCTCACCTTTCTTTGTTCCATCTCCTATACATCTCAAAACAAAGTACATACAGCCTAAAAAGCCAGTGCTCACCTAGCCAAGCTGTCCTCCTTTAAGGGGCTACACATCTTTTAACATTGAATACAAATTAAGAAAAAAAAAAAAAGCTGTTATCTCTGCATAGTCTTCTTGTGTATTAGCATTTTAAATGGAAAAGTCCTTGAGGGCAGAAATGTTGCTGTACCTACCTACACTGTTAATCATCTTCATTTTTAGTACTCGGATAAAATAAAATTCCCTAAAACACATCAGGATTTGCTAAACATAACATCAGGTGTGTGCAGACAGTATGTACTGACCCCAGAAGCCATGGTAGATAGCCATTTAGAAATCTACTGAGTTCCTACAGCCTTTCATAGGCCTCTCACCAACACAGGTTTAGGCACTATATGCAATCCACTCCTACAGAAGTCCACTAGCACACCTACACAGGAGGTTAGCTTAATTTTAATCCCCTTATAAGCAAAGATACATCTTTTATCCTTTACAATGTATAATCAGGAATCTTCCTCATCTTAAACAGTTTGACAATTGATTTTAAACATGCTTTTAAACTCTAACATGGTCATATTCTGCCTAACAGTGCCAGAAATCAAAGTATTACTTGCTGCAGGACCATGTCTGAATGAAAGGTGATTTATTAAGTAATTTTATAGTCACAATTAAACAAGAAAGGGCCAATGACCTGAGTTTTCTAGCTTGATTTCTCCCCAGCACAGCAATTTGGCTACACAGTAGTCCCAAAAATGCAACTATCCTGCTCTCAATGCTGGAGAAACCTGTTTTCTATTACAGTTCCTTGTTTTTGCTTCGAACATTTGGTCAGTCCCAGAATTTACAGGATGAACTGCCTTAACCACAAACATCTCTTCAAAATTAAGACTCCAGTCAGATTTTTAGAAGGAGTCTTCTTCCAGCAAGAAAGAAAATCCATGACTATTTTATCATATAAATACAGATTCTTACCTTATTTTGCAGAAACAGGAAGGAAAAAAATCCACAGGCTCAATGAAGCAAAGCCAGAATTCAGCAGTTAAGCACTACCGCTTACAAAATAATTGTCCTTCTAGTGCCCCTACACAGAGGGATGAGAAAGCCTGCTGCAGAGGGGAAAGAAATTTCTGACACACAGCAGAGGCATAACCACCTGACTTGATGAGTCATCAGTCTCTCTCTCTCCCACCAGCACTGAGGAATGCCGCAATAGCTAAGCGAGCTACCTAGAGCCTAGCTGAACTTCCATCTGTGCTCTCCTTACTGCACAGGACTGAGCAGAAAAAATTAAAAGCAGCCTTCAGCATGCATATTAAGGACCTCCTACAAAGCAAATAATCCCAGTGTCCCAAGTGGTACATACTACTACATAAAAATCCTTGAGAGATGCACGCTTTCTGCTGGAATCCATTTACCTGCCAGTCCTCCAGTGTAACATATCCATGTCAGTGCGTGCTCTGTTCTGGAAGAGCTTAACAGAACAACCATTTAACAACAGACTGCACAGGGACGTGCTGAAGATACCACAATACTAATTGCTTGGGTATGTAGAACAGGTATTGATTCTTGTCAAAATAGTCTTGTGAGGCTTACTTCTGCTAATTAAGAATCCCTTCCCCAAGCCAGAAGCATTGATGCAACTGTACAACATTCAACACCTTAGAGAAGCAGAGTGATGTGCCACCTTGAGTGACAGCTGCTAGAATCGGTTGTCAAAGATCGACAGGCACTGACATTGTCCTGTATGTCATACATAAGACAAGCAACTATGTGGGTCCTCCCCCAAGAAGCCACATGAGTTGAAGAGCTCCCTGCAGCCTTCACAACTTCTCAAGACTATCTTCACAAGTTCTAGGATTAGCAACACATCAAATTGGCACAAAAGCTTAAACACACTAACCACAAGAAAAGCAAATCAGAAGCAGCAGCATTACATTAATAAGTCACCAGTGCTAGGATTCATTCAGCTGGAGTAACTTTGAACTAAAGGCATAGATTTTACTATATTTGAAACAGACTAATGTGTTATGACTTCCTAGGGTAGAAAAACAGTCAGAATATAAGCCCTTACATTCAATATCAAGGAAAGCTTAATAGACATACACAGTAAAACGTAACCAAATAAAGTTTTCCAAAGAAAATCCCCCCTCCTCCTCTTAGTAAAAACCTAGACATTACAGGATAGCAAAGATCACAACCCACAATGGACAAGAAGCTTAGCATTGCATCTGAGTCTTACCTTAGAATCGAAACTGCCAACATTTACTGTGTTCACCTGAGCAGACTTTGGTACAATGCATAAGTCCCACTGCCCAAGCTGTATGAGGACAGGTTACAAAAGGATATCATAAAGGTTATCATAAAGATAATCACTGCAACAGATTTCCTACAACTTGAACAATTTGTACTTCCCCTTCAAACAGATGACATTTTTGAGAGGAAGTATTAAAAAAAGACAGTGCCTAAGCTACTAGACAAATGCAGAAGTTACACAGCATTTCTGCATATAGAATCTGAGATACTGCCCCAGAAGGAACAGCACACACAGCAGCCTTACAACAGGTCACTTGGAAGGGAAGCCAAATAGTATTCTCAGGAAATCTGCTCCTTTGTACTACACAGAGTTATAATTTTACTATAATAGAGTAGGGAAAATTACACCAGATTTCTCAGCCACCAAACAACAGAATCACTGAGGTTGGAAGGCACCTCTGGAGATCATCTAGTTCCACTCCTCTGCTCAGAGCAGGCTAGAGCAGGCTGCTCAGGGCCATGTCCCGCTGGGTTTTTATTACCTCCAAGGATCTCCACAACTCTCTGGGTAACCTGTTCAGTCACCCTTGCTGTAAAATGTGCTTTCTTATGTTTAAAGGAAATTCCCTGTATTTCAGTTTGTGCCCAATGCTTCTTGCTATCTCAGCAGATACCACTGAGAAGAGTCTGGGTCCATTTTCTTTGCTCTCTCCCACTAGGCATTTATATAATTTACAATAAAATTCTCTGACCCTTCTCTTCCCAAGGCTACATAATCCCAGCTCTCTTGGCCTCTTCTCATATGAAAGATGCTCCAAACCCTTAACGGTCTGTGTGGCCCTTTTCTGGACCTACTCCATCAAGTCCATGTCTTCTTTCTACGGAAGAGCCCATAACCAGACACAGCACTCCAGATGTGGTTTGCCCAGAGCTTAATTGAGGGGAAAAGGCACCTCCCTCAACCTGCTGGAAGCATTCTTCCTAATGCATCCCAGGACAGCGCTGAATGCCTTTACCACAAAGACACACTGCCAGCTCACGTTCAACTTGGTGTCCACCTGGACCTCTAGTCCTTTTCTACAAAAGCTCATTTACAGCATCAGTCCCCAGCCTGTAGCAGGGCACACTGTTATTCCTCCCCAGGTGCTGGACTTGGCACTTCCCTTTGTCGAACTTTGTAAGATTCCCGTCAGCCTATTTTTCTAGTCTGTTGAGGTACCTCTGTATGGCAGCGCAGCCCTCTGCTATTAACACCTTCCAACTTTGAATCATCTGCACTTTGAAGAAACCAGGCAGGATTCTGGTTTCCTGTGCTCAACACAATGATGTGTCTCAACCCAATGATGTGTCTTAGTCTTCTCTTCACACAGACATCGAGAACCTAACTGTACCAACCTTCTTGCCATAAGCTCCAAGCTAGAAGTATCATTGTTTCTTAAATGCAACAATATGGACATTCTTCCATTTAATTATTCATACAATTCCAGTTGCCACAGGGCACTTCGTGGCCACCTCTGATCTTGATAGGTCAGGAATCTGCTTAAGTGATCCTCAGCTACATACTGTGGATCCATCTGCAACCATACAAGACAATTCATCTTCAATGGAACTTGTTTCTTGGGTACTATAAAGCCCCTTCCTCTCACATGAGGTTTGCTACTCAGCACGTGTACAGATAAATCCCGGTGTGTTCAAGAAAAAAAAAAAAAGGAAATAGAACTATGCCACCAGTCAGCACATCACACAATGGCTACAAAGCGAGACTGTGCAACATGGCAATTCTGAAGCCCATCACAAGATCCTACTGCCTTCTTCCTCAAAACAGATGGGGACTCACCTGTGGGTATGCCAATACATACAAGTCTGATACTTCAAGAAACCATCGTGCCTTGCACACAAGCTAAACTTCTCTAAAATATAAATATATTTAATACATATATACAGCATAAGAGACTGTCCACTACCACAAAGGTGGGGTGTGAACTCTGTTCATGGAAGAAGTACCACAAATTGCTGTTCGAGCACCCAAGCTTTTATTCAGAAACTTGGGAGATTCCTTCAGTTAGCCCAGGAGAGGACTAGAAAAAAGTCGTGTTTGAACATGACTTGAGATGTTAGCAGCAGTGATAAAACTGGACAGAAAGGCTGGCAAGGCATTCATTGCATAACTGCTTTGACCCACTGAAGATTTGATCAGCTCAGTAGATAACCAGTCTTATGACTTCAAACACAGTTGTCACACTACGTCTAGATTTGATAAAGATGCTAGTTTTATCAATGAAAATACTTGTGTTACTCAAGAACCACATTGTTCATGTGAGAAAAATCTTTATCAGCTGACTGGTTATATGCTACAGTTTTCCATAATAGGGTTTTCAACACTAATTCTTTCCTCTCAGCCCAGAGAGCTTCTTCACAGGAGCTCTAGAGGTGTAAGTGGATGACCCTCCCCTTATTTCTTGCTCCACTACTTCACAAGTTTCCTACTGCAAAAAATTTGACATTCCCTTCAGCCTGCTAAACATCCTGCCCCTTTTCTTTGGCTTGACAGACCTTCACACAAAAGAAAGATCTAATGCAACTAATATCATATTTATTTCTGTGTTCCACAGTGGCCGCCTTTTCTTATCCTGATCCTGTCATCTAGCTGCTAAGGCTGAAGAGTTCTGCAGCCATCTGCTTAGTGCAATGCTCATTACTGCAAAGCTAAAATCCACCCTTGCTTGCTTTTATTACATAAAAGTCACTCTACTTTTAGGTGTATTGGACATTGTTACTTGAAATACTTCTTGTTGCTCTAACCTTTAAGGGGACAAACATCACAACAAGATGAATGCAAAGCTGTAAGCTGTTACAGCAGTGAACTTTACAACAGTTCAGTAGAGTTCTGAATAGTTGAACATCCTTACCTCAATAGTCAAAAGGTGTGCAATTTCATAAAACAACTATTACTAGACTTGTAAGTCAGGCTCGGTTTTACATGCAGAAACATATTAGTAATTCAGGCTCATTAAAACACATCAGCTCCTCCATGAGCCTCACCATTGCCTAACCTCTTGTCCCTAAATGTAATAGCTAAAATACTGAGCACAAGTTTGGAATAAGCATTTCATTATTACATTTAACTTCCAGAGCAGTCTTTAAAGTTGGGATATTATGGAATTTTCAGTTTATTATGTGAGGTATTTCACTGCTAGTTTGAAGAGCTGAACCAGGAGTAACTTTGCATGAAAGTCTTTGAGAAAGATCTAATACTCCTAGCAGATAGAAGTACTCTTTTACAGCACTTTGGTATAATGAAACACCTGGTTGGAATCACAACACGCATATTGGCATTGGATTCCAGTAAAAGGAAATTAAGTTGACGTCGACTTTTCCTGTAATGGAAAACTTCATCTTTCTGTTTTAAAGCAAGTTAAGCCACATTCGGAGATTTTATGTTCAATTACCTGAAGTATTTACAGTTTCTTTAGAATAGCCAGAGCCCCTCAAACATATTAAATTTTAACATCGTTTAAGCTACATATTGTGGTGGTTGTCTGAATATCTACCAGGTGATCTATCTCACGATATCAAAATTTATCTCCCAATAACAAAACCCTCAAGATTTCAAGGCCCTAGAGGAAACTCACATAATAGAATTGCCTTTTTAGAACTCCTTACCAATGTTATCAGCATTTAGCCAGAAATACCATTTTACTTTTTTTCTGAAGAGCTGCTTTTTAAGGTATTGCTTTCATAGTGAGAAAGAAAATAATGATATAGCGTAATAATGAGAAGGACCAACTTTGTCCCACTAACTGAACTTCTTGGAAGATGCAGTTTCTTTGCTAGAATATTAAAAACCAGTCAAGTCCTTCTTCAGGCTGTTAAAGGAAACCTGCAGACCTGAAAGCTTTTGTCCAGCTACAATAAACTATTCTAACAGACACCATTTTCTCTCCGTAAAGCTAATACCTTTTCCCATAACCTTTCTATCCCTCATCACACCCAACCATCCCAACCACAACAGTACTACTCTTCATGCTTAGGGTACAGAATGCAGACCCCCATCACAAACATTGAGACCACCTATCCTTTACATAGTCTTAAACAACAACAAACCACTCCAGTAAGTGAGCATAGCTTATAGCATCCTAAAGACAGGACACAGCAAGTAGAGCACTGCATCTTCACAGTGCAAATTTCGGCATTTTTCTTGGGATACCATCTGTCAGAAAGGGTTAGTTGGACAGACTGGTCAGCTGAAACTCAGCAGGGCACCAACATTTCAACTTGGCCAAGAGAATCCTTATCATGTGAGTGCTCTTCAACTGATTAAGAAGGACAAAGATAAAACTTTCACATTACAGAGATACCCTTTAGAAACACTGCTTCTCTCAAATGTTTGCATCTGCAATGGGTCTGGTTTTGGCAGATGTTTTAGTTGGTTTAACTGTTTGGCAGGATGAGTCTCAGCTCACCGGGGTAGCAGTGGTCTTCAAAATTATTTTTCTCAGGATTAAACAGATGTCAGACAGCTAATGCAGAAAGCCCAGCACTATGAAAATGTGGCCATGATGGCTGCTTCCCATACTAGTTTTAGTACTTCCTGATTACTTCTGATTTGAAGATTTTAAGACACCCACAATGGAATTTCCAAAATGCTGTAAACTATGACAAAATTAAAGAACTGTCAGCAGGCACTATGCATGTATTAGATCACTGTCAGACAAATTATTTCTAAACCAAGTGAGCAGTGACACTGAAATTTACTGTTATACATGCTCAGAGAAGTAATCAAGCTGATTAACCAAGAAAATAAATTCAGCAGCTAAAATTGATCTTCATCTGCCATTTGGTTAACTTATAGTAACAAAGTACGTTAGACTAGGACTTTCAGGATTTATCTTTATACATCTTACTGGTTTTCAGAGTAAGCCTATTATTTCAGTAAAGACAGACATTACAGGGCAAAGCTTGTTATAGCAGCCATATGATATATGGAAGTCCAGAACACTAGCAGCAAATGATCAATCTTTCTAAGAAGTGGGGGTGTTTAACTTTGGGAGAATTTGCCAAACACAGGAGAAATAAGTGCACAGATGAAATAAAGTAACCAAAGCAAAATTATTTATGAGATTGTAGAACTTATTCCCATGAGATATGACCTAACCCAAGAATTTAGTGTAAGCTTAGCTGTCCACATTCAAAGGGGAGGAAGAAGTGAAGGCAACAAAAAGAACAAAAAAACCTTTTCAGAACATAAAAGAAGGTACAACACTGACAACCAGAAGATCCAGTCTAAGCCAGTTTTGTATGCTGGACCTTTAGGTGATTAATGGCTTAACCTGTACAGGAAAAAAAGGTTGAAAAGTTTAGATTCATTCCACTTCCTCTGCTGGAGTAGGTCCCTATTTCTCTCTGTCCAGCTGGAAGGGTAAAGAAGTCACATGTTTTAAGATAGTGAGTAAGAGTGAACAAGCACGATATTCCAGTTGACTACATAGTCTGTTTTCCTTGCTACTGTTCCATTCTAAAACAAATCATGTGGATACCATTGTTCAACAATACCTCAATATTTCCAAGTATAAAATCCCCCACTTTTTTTTGTAACCAATGATACAAACATGGAGGAAAGAAAATCCATTTCAGTTCCCGGCAATGTAGGTGTGTTTTGAGTTTTTTGGGTTTTGGTTGGGTTTTTTTTGTTTTGTTTGTTTTTTTGTTTTTTGTTTTTTTAAAGCCTAGAGACTGAAAGAAAAAGAGCAACTATTACTTGGCCAGCAATAGCATGCAGCATTTTTTAATCAATATCGGAGTGATCAAAGATATCAGCTAGGTTATCCTGTAATCCTTTTACTGTTTTAAAAAGGCCAGGTATAGCTTATTAGGAACACAGCTTTAGTTCACAAACAAGCAATTTAAAAGCATGACGGAAAAACATCAGTAGGAATTTTCAGGGCTCAGGAACTCAGAGAAAGTATTATATCAAAACACAAGAGGTGAAGCATAGTGCCTCTAAATGTATCTCCAGCAGAATCATCTAGTAATCTGCTGGTCTATACCGGCTTTGGATGACAATGTGTAATACCAGTACCCATGTGTGTCTGAAAGATAAATGCACAAAGTCATACTGGGGGAAAAAATTTAGACAACAGAAGCACACTTAAGCATGCAGACTTTCTAAGTCAGGATTAATGAGGTCTACAACAGTTAATATATACTTAGATCCAGATAAAAGCTGAATTTAAGCTAAAACTGTATAGAAATAAAGTAATAGTAATTGTTCATGGTTGAACTTTAACATTAGTACTATCTGTAGAAAATAGTTCTTGATTTGGAAAATGGAAAGGCTGCATTTACAGGAAACAGAGATCTTGTGTTCCTATTGCAACACAAGACTTCAACCCCCATTTGAACAGTCAGCAGATGCCAGCAGCCATTTTTTGCAGCATTGTCTTAATTTCTCCTTCCCCATCCTCTCAAGTTAAGGTCCATGGTGGTTTATAATTTTTGAATGCAATGCTTTGTCCCCTGATTATAGAATTCATACTAGTTTTTCCCCCACGTAAAAGAGCAAAACTGTTTTCAAGACTTGACTTAATAGACTTACAAGCACAGCAAAAATAATAATCTGCAAAATTTTTTGTAATTCAAAGACCAATCAGTACACACTGATCTCACTTCACATATTCTTAAGTAGAAAATAATAAAATGTAGATACTGTTAAATATTTATGCTTGTTACTCACTGAAAAGGCCTTTAAAAAGGCTGCTGCAGACCTGCAGAGGGCCAAAGTCAGCACAAATGCAGCAACTTACAACATGTTGAGGAGCTGCCTCAGTTATTCAAACTTCCACTTGCAAATGCCAACCTACACCCTACACAATCTCACTGAAGTGCTACAAACAGGTGGGCTAATAAACCACATTAAGCATGCTGTCAGCAGGTTTTCTTCCTTTTCCACTCCCTCTCTACTTCATCAAGTAGTATTAGCATTTGAAACACCATGCCAGATCAAATAGCCAGTGTACTTTGCTGAAGTATTGCATTACAACGAATAAAACTATTACCAAATTGCTTTTATTCTCAGTTGGAGTACAAATTCTTTGAGGGAAGCTAGTAAAATCTTAGGCAGAAATCACTTTAGGCAACTGCATTGAATGGATAGATCTTGATACATGTCATACACTCCAGAATCACAGCTATCTGTAACATATACGGTATCATCCAGAACCCAGTCACACAAAGTTTTTCTTGCCTTTAAGGTGAATTTTAAGTGCGATGGTTGGAACACCTCATCTAAATCAGGATTTTGTCACTGGCTACAGGAACAGGAACCACATTTGATTTACCATCAGTGTTTTCAACTGCAAAACAACAGGTGGGCCCTTTTACAAGGGAAGATTGCAGTCAGAAGCCAGAAGCAGCGTTCCTGTTCCATAACCGTGCTGCTAGCTCACTGCTGGGCTACAGGCAAGGTACAGAAAGATTCAGTTCCACCCACCCAAGATGGTGGGGTGACCCGGCACAGAAATCAAGCCACCGTCACCATTTCTCTTTATAATGTCTTCTAGCATATGCCTACGATATCTTTCTGGGCATCTTTCAGAGGGCTCAGAAGGTTTCTTAGTCAGAGAAACCCTACTCAGGGGGCTGCTCTGCTTTCCAGGCCTTTTCTCCCCGAGAAACGGAACCTGGAAAACCGCGGCCGCCGGCAGCAGGCTCTCCCGTTGGGGAACGGCTCCGTACGGACAACGTGCACAGCGCTGCTCGTTACTTGCTTTAGTCGAAGCCGAACAGGCGGCAGGCTCGGCCTTCTGCCCTTCCCGCGGCCCAGGCAGACGTGGCGGCAGGTGAAGGTCGGCCGCCCAGGAGACAGCCGCTCCGTGGGGCGCCCTGCGGGTCCTGCTGCCCCCTCCCCCCACGAGGCGCTCTGCGAGGCGGCGGCGGCGGCCGTTGGGGGGCACGCGCGGTCCCTCAGAGGGCGGCTCCGCGGGGAGACCGCCGCCCCTCCCGGGCAGGTAACGACCGGGGACGGGAGGAAGACGACCCTCCCTTCACATCCCGACGCGGAGGGGAGAGAGCAGCTGCCAGGCGTGCCTCGGCAGAGAAGGGGACGGACGGAGCGGAGCAGGGCTGAGGGAGAGGGGGACGAGACACCTCACCTGCGGCCGGCAGACCCGAAGCCCTCCTCCCTCCGGCAGCGCTGGATCAGCTGATGCCGGCGCATGCGCCGCGGCCCCTGCCGGAAGCGCCCCGCGCGTGCCAGCGTCTCCACCCCCAGTTCCGGGCAGAACTTTACCCCTCCCTCCCCTCCCAGCCCGGGCCCGCTTCCTGCCGCCCGCGCGAGCGGCTAGAAGCGCGCCGGGAGCAGGGGCGTCGCGATTGGTCGCTCCGCACCACGCGGCGAGGCTTAACC
>VXBL01007713.1:1057670-1084547 GCA_013400195.1 Aramus guarauna
CGAGCGGTGGCGCCGCCGTCGCCGCTACCCCCGCTGCCGCCAGCAGCCGCCTTCGCTTCGGGGAGGGGGGGGGGTTCGCTGCGTCTCTTCTGTCGTCTGGGAGAGGGGCCGCGGGGGATGGTGTCAGGGGAGCTCTTTTCCGGGGAGGAAAGCCGGCGGTCCCTTCGCTACTCGGCGGTGCCCTTTCAGCTGAGCGAAAGCTCCCTGGCGGAGCCCCCCTCGCCTTAACGTTTGTTCTGTGGTCGGAGCGAGAACTCCCCGTGTTCAGCCCTGCTCCGCCGAGCCGGTGGGACGCAACGGCTCATGGCGCTCCTGAGGGATTTCGGCTTGTGGGCTCTACCTGTCCGCAAAACGACGGGAGAACGCGTCGGCAGGGGGGATGCTGGCTGGTCTTTCCTGCTTGTCTGGAGATAGCGAAGGAGCGCTCTTGGGTCTGTGAGAAAAAGCTGCTGGCCTCGGACGAGTAGTTTTGCAGCGCTGTTGTTTGTAACATCCTCTTAGCACTTCTGTTGGCTTAAGTCTTCAAGCTTTTAGTTGCCTAAAGGCTGTACAACGCGGGTGGATGAAAACGAGCTGTGTTGTGCATCTGATTTCTGTGGCGCACAGCTTTGGGCCTGGCCTTGCTACTCGGTGGCTCTTGAAAGCCTTGAGATTTCAGACGTGGTTGGCTGAAACACTCGAATTCCTGCTCAGTGGAGGCAGCGAGGTGCAGTGTTCGAACGTGAGACAGGAGGCCTTTAGAGTCACAGTTCTCCTCTGGAGGCAGGTGACCTGCCTGACCTTGCACAGGTCACTTTGGGACAGGTTTTTCAATGTCAGTTAAATCACCTAATGTTTATTGATTTCAGCATCACGCGTGCTCCACAAAACGTGATCCTTCCACTTCGTGCCTCAGTTTCTTCATATGCACAAGGGAAGTTTTCCACAGCTGTTTCTCAAAGGAGTATTAAACTCATCCCCTTGAAACTGGTGTTATGCAATGCTGGGTATTATTATTCCAGTTTGGCAGCTTAAGGCAGGGTGAATGGAAGCTGAAGCACTTAAGCTTTTACTAAGAAATGGTAAGGGGTTTAGCTTATTAGCAATTGGGGTGAGGTCACACAACACTGCTTGATAACAGATACTTAGCTACTTCTTACGGTGTGTAGGCAGCTTCAAATGTCATGAGGGGCTGGCAGGTATCTGTAGAAAGAAGTTGAGCGATGACTGCAAATAAACTGACTCTCAGCTGACACTAAATAGGTGTGTTTGGGATATCGGGCAATCCTTTATTCGCCTGCACCACCCTACATGAAACAGGGCGCTCTGCCTGTTAGTCATCTTATAATGAGGATGACAGAGTTTGTGAGAAGAGCAACAGCACTGATCAGCCAAGCTGAAGTGACAGTTGATGCGGTCGTTGTTCAGCAGCACTCCTGACAAAACTGGGTTTCCTTTTATCCTCCGTTGACTGTTCTGCTGTTTTTTTTCCAGCTTAGCCCCGCTTTGGCTGTACATCAGTCCTGAGTTGAGGGACAGTGTTACTGGGGCCTGGATGCACGAGGTGGAAAGTGACCCAGGTGTGTCAGGCTGGAGCCGTGGTCTTCTGGCAGGTTGCAGCCAGAGCTGTCCACCATGCTGGGGTGCTCCCCAAAGGACTGAGCCATGGCTTTGCTTGCACTGTTCAGGAGTTCTTATTTGGGGGAGCTTTTTACTTTTTGTAACTTTTTTTTATATAAAAAGCTACGGAGGAAAAAACCACACACCCCCCTCTCTTCTGCTTCCAGAGCACCAAACTTTATTTCTCTTACTTTACTTTCACTTACAGGCAGGTTTATCACCAATTCAACTTCAGAGCTGATCCTTCTGGGTTCTGTACTTGCGTATTTTTGCTTTTCTGGTACTCCTTCATCTCTCTGAAGAGCAGCGTATTTCTGTCTTGTCAAAACACTGTTAGCACTACGCAGCAAGTTCTTGTGCAGAATCAAAAATATTCATATTGAATCCAGGTGTTCTCTAAAAATTCAGATTAAGGCAAATAGGCCAATAGAACTCATATTGAAAAATAATCCAATTTAAATACAATGAGAAAATCAAAGCACTAGACAAAGAGTTCAGAAGGAACATACTAAATTACATAAGGGTACTCTGGAACAAAACCAAACTGTCAAGCTCCAAAGATCAGAGAAGATCCCTTAAAAACAAGTACTGTCAGAGGACAGATCCAAAAATACATCTAAAGCTTCAACTCCCAACATACAGAAACTAATGTGGTATTTGAAGGGATCTGATCCGTCTTCAGTATTGAATCCAAAATTGTGGATCAGTTCTTTTGAACAAACTCACTCCATCTGACAACTTTTTCTGGGAGCGTGTGTGTTGCATAGTAACCCACACCACAAAGTGCAGACATAATTTTGGGACCACTAAGACCCGTAACATCAGCTGTAATTACAAACAGTCTGCTTTGGCAGAGAAAGAATTAAAAAAGAAACTAGCAAGTTCACTGACATTTTGAAATTTCAGATCTAAAAGAGATTGTGTAGTCAGCATGCATTGCTTGCAGCCCTCTTTCTTAGCTCTCTGAATTCAAAATAGCACATAGCAGTGTGTTAATAATGCACAGGGGTTGTAGTGTCTCTGTCATCAGGATAGGTGACTTCTTTTACAGAGGACCTCTAGTTTCAGAGACAGTGGAAGATTTTTTTTGCTTTCTGAGCTGCTTAAAATTTTGTGGGTTTTCTCTTATTTGATGAGTTAAACACCGGCTTCTGAGCTTGTAATTGCTATTACCTCCCACCTGCTTTTCTGATACTTGGCTTTATGTTCACTCTATCCTCATCTTCTGAATTATTTTAATAGTTTAGAGACTTGTTATGTTTCTTCCTTTTTTTTTTTTAATGTGAGTTTAAAAACTGAGGTAATTCACTGTTCTGTCAGTGAACTTCATGATTCTCTAGAGATTATTTCTTTTTTTTTCATTTATTGTATTCCTAAATGTTGTTATTGTTAGTTCTGGAATTTGAAAATCTATTTTAGAACTGGATTTGCACAAGGAAAAATACCAGTGGGAGGGACTTGGGTTCTACTGTATTTTTTATTTTGCCTGTTTTTGTAGAGTAGATGTAAATAATACTCCCTGTACTTTACTGCTTTTGCAGTGTTGATTCACCTGATGCTCTGTGTTTTTGTGTTTTCATTACAGTTGTTATGCTACTGGTTTTAAGGAGAGAAAACAGAAAATCTTGCATCATTTCTTGAGCATTTGCTGGTCGTTGTCTGTGGTCGTTGATGTCTTACAATAAGGGTGCTTTCCTGACCTGTTTCAGTTCAGATGAAGCCTGTGAGAATAAGTCATCCAGCGTTTCCCTGCTGCCGTTACCTAAAAGACACATTACACAAGGGGTGTAATGTAGGGTGTAATGTGTGCTCCGTTGTACACTTGTGTACTGTGTGACCAGGAGTGTCACCTCATAGAGCGTGTCGCACATGTTCTGAGCAGCACCTGGTGCTCCTGTGCATACATTTAGCCATGTGATGAAAAACTGATTGAAACAGGGAGCAGAGCGCTGTGTGTTAATACTGCTGTCTTAGAAAGTAACATGCACTACTTTTCTGTAGGAAACTGCCTCCAAACTTGTATGTGTTGCAGTTAAGTCTTAGGCTTTGTAGTTTCCAAGGGTCCTGGCTTGCTGCGGAAGACCCCTTCAGACTAGATGCAACAAAAAAGGTAGCTGCTGCCACAGAGGACTTCATAACTAAGAGGCTTTGTAGGCTAGTGCTATTCTAGCTGCCTTTGTAGAAGAGACATCGCAGCTGGAGAATACTGACCATAACAGAAAAATAAAAATAGTGTATTTAAAGTACGGTGAGTTGTTATGGGTAAGTTCTGATATCTCTGCTTGTTTTGCCTGCATTCGCGAAGTAAACCCTTCAAGGTCCTGAAGCTGTATGTGTTTCTCATGAGAACAGGGAAGTTTTTTTTTTCTTTACTCTGCTGAGTTACAGTATTATGGAGTTCGTGCAGAACTGTTGGTTTGTTTCCATTTGCAAGGCACAGTGCTAAGCTTAACGTATATAGGAGGAAGTTCCAAGTTTATGAGAAAACTGCTGAATTGTCATATGCACTGGAGGCAGGACGAAAAAGGTAATTGAGCTTGAAAATCATTGTTTGGTTTTAGGATTTTTCTGAGTATAGAAATGTCAAAGCGTGAGCTATACTTTCTGCATTTAATTTCGTGGATGGTAAATTTAGACTGCCTGTGTGCATGCTTGCAAATAGCTTAATATCTTCTAAGTTTATAAAAACTCATTGTGGTTTATTATAGGTACTTTAACCTAATTTATAACTCTTACCACTTCAAGTTTAATTCTATAACAAGATTAAGACATTCCATGAAGTCGGAAGGATTGGGAGGATAGGAAGGTAGCATAGGGATTGTAGCCATTTTACTGAAGCACTTTAGAACCCAGTCTTGGCTTTTGAGTGGTGTTTGACCATTCTGTTCTTTTAACATGTATACGTGGCTTGTTAGTATATAGATGGGCTTGCTAGGTTGGGACATTTCTGTGAAAAATGTAGTATCTTTAGTTAATTAGAAATACCACAGACTCTGCTGCCATCTCCTGAGGACAAGAGAAATGATGCATCCTCCTTTGCCACATTAAATCTCTTCTAAAATGGGGAATAATAGGTGATGGTTGAGCCAGAAAAATACTTTTATCCAAGTGGAAATGATTCAGAACTTGAAGAGCCTGCCCACTTGGCAAGTATTAGAATTGTGCAGACCAATAATCTGAGAAGGCGCTAGATATTTTTACCCGGAAGAGGAGGAAAGGACAGTAGAAGTTGAATCTTTATATTTGTTTGGGGATTGATAAGAGAGAAGTGCAGTACCTCCTTACATCCCTTCTGCTCTGAGGCAGGCAATGTCAGGATTACTTTTTGCTCCGTGCTGAAAGGGGAAGGGAAGAAGTGACCTCTGTGGGAGTTTTAAAGCAGTTAAAGTTTGTCAGGAGGGAGATTTGAGGTGAGGAAGTGGGGTGGGGGGGAAGAGAGAAGCAGTCTATGCGTAGAAGAATTGCTGGTTATTTGGAGACTCTTGGACTTGAAGACCTGAGAGCGGAGAAGCACAGCATTGAAATGGGGTAACTGTGTATTTGTGTCAAAGCATATTGAATTAATTCATTATGGGAAGAAAATGAAATGAGGCTTTATAGAAAATAGAGCCAAGACCATTTCCACAACACTGTCACTAGGTGACTAAGATTAAGATATTTGAATTTTCTGGGGAGCGGAGTAATTTTTTTTTTATTTTTTATTTTTTTTAAATTGATTGAAAATACCGTGCTGCATGGTAAGATCTTGATGCTTGAAGTGCTTCCTGAGCTCGCTTGGCCTTCCTCCTCCTTTTCCTCATTCTTTTCCAGGCTCCATGTGATTTTTTGGCCCTTAGCAGACTAGAATCTTGAACCCTGAAAAAATTTCCCATTTCCACGATCTGACCATTGTATTTATCTTCTCTTCAGAGTATGAGATGAGACCCAGGGCAGCAATTTAAGGCTTGGGAAAGTTTTCTCTATGTGGTGCTTGGAATTTCTTGTCAGTATAGATCACAAATTAGGTTGAAACTTGCAATTAAAAGAGATTTGGTTTTTAAAAAGTAGCTCTTTAGCACAAATTTTCATTTGAGAACAATTCATTCTTATGCAAAACTGGGAAAAGTAAAGGGAGGAAAAATAGCTTTTTGTGCTTGATGTTAGATGCTTGCAATGATTGTTGCCTTAGAAGTATTTGAAGGTAGGCGCATAAAACTGGTAGCACGTTCTGTTAATTTTTCACAGTATATTCTTTATATAATGCATGATTTGAACACCTCAAAAACCCCACCAACCCTGGGACTGAAATCCAAAGTATAGACAGGAGGCCTATAATAACCTGCCATTTTTTCTCTGCTAATCTAATGGACACAGGCATTTGTAAAGAAAGATGTTTCGGTGACTTATAGAAATAGTTGGTGTGAAGCAGATAAATGCCTTCCTCCTGATAGGTCAATTCTATAGTTTCTTACCTAACATAAGTACAAGAAGTGCCTTTGAGCTATATAGATTTATGTAAATAAGGCACTTTTTGAACCCAGTATTGCTTCTATTTTGAATTTGAAGGTAAGCCTGTGTTCTCACCTGAGGATCATCAGGTATTTCATGAACATTAATTAGCGAAGGTTCATGATCTCCTGAAAAGCAAGTAAGGGTTATAATTGCTATATCTGGGGACACTGAGGGTATGAAAAGGGGCAGTAACTTGTGAGATGTCTCAGGGCATTGGTAATGTAGACACAAAACTAATTTTGAGCCAAGTTGTTTCAGACTGGTAAAGTACTTTAACTTTGCAATCGTGGTTCAAAATCTGAATGTTCTTATGAGCTTACTTGACTAATAAGGAAAAGTGGTTAGACCAGCAATGGAGAGATAGGATTTCTGGCAGCTCTTTATCTGCTGTATGATCGCAGGCAAGTTGTTTCCTCTTTCACCTGACTTTGATGCACTTGGGATTGGCAGATAGATCTAACCCTTTACCTCATGAGGTGCTCTGAAGCAGCAAAGTGTTACAGGTAAGTGATGTATGTACGGTTGCTTTTCTGTTCTAGACCAATTACATTTATTTCTGACATTTCAGAGTTTGAAAATCCTGTCAGCTGGGCATGGTGATTGCTGCTTTTTGTATCCAGCTGCAGAATGAGATTTTCTTGGGAAAGTTTATTTTTATTTGACACTTGTTGAAATGACCTCACTGTCTCCCCCTTGCACTTGCAAAATCAGACATCTGAGATGCTTCATGATTGCACTCCTACTTGAGCTTTAGGGTTGTCTTTTCTTTAGAGATCAGAGTTCAGTCTAGATTTGAGGTCTAGTACAACTCTTGAAGAACCGGTTTCAGCTGGGAAAACTGTGAGGCTATTGTAGCTTAACTGTGTTTCTTGTATGTGAGAACTGGCCAGTCTTTTGTACAGTGGTCTGGTTTTCTAGGTTGAAGCAAAGCGAATTATCCAAATTAACATGGTGTGGTTTGTTGTTTGTTTTTTTGCTATAAAGGAGATAGGCGAGGAGGGTCTGAAGGATGTCTTGGGGAATTACAACGCATGCCAGTGAAACCTATTTGCACTGAGATCCATTTGAATCTCAAGTCTTGAGTGATGTCTTCTGTTAACTCTGATTCTAAAATTATTTAGCTTTCTTCAGTACATCACTGTCCCCTTCTACAGTCCAGCACACAGTTGGGGGTAACTTCCAGCCAGGGTATCAAGTGTCATGCAAATACATGTTTGCAGTAGTAAGTGGGGCTAAAGAAGATCAGTGGGGCTCATTGGTAAGACTTTGTGCATGCTAGGCTTGTACTTATCCTTCTGGTTTTCTGACAAGTGAAGCGGAGTAGATTTACAGCCTACAGATCTTCTAGATAATTGAAAACATACCGGTCTGCCCACAGGAACTAGACTAATGTGTGTGCCTAGCAAGACAGCTCATCTGTTTCAAAACAAACAAACAAACAACCCACAAAACCCCCACAAAAACAAACATACCCCACCCCCACCCCAAAAAAACCCCAAACCTACTAGAGAGGCTCTTTTGGCTTTGGAGTTGAATCTAAGCAAAGCCACACCCTTCAGGTCTATAGCTTTCATAGCTCTGGTTTGGTTTTATTTTATGAGTGGATTATCCTGTCTAGACTCCTGCTTTGACTTGGAAGCCAAAATAGAAGCAATAAAGCTAGCTGGCCGCTCTGCGGGTGACAAACCTTCTCTGAAGTCCTCTAATTTGTTAGGGCCATTTTCTCCCCTGTACTCCCTCTCCTGTTTGACGATACCTCAGTAAGTTTTGCAAGTTGCAGATACAGCTCTGCTAAATTTAGCATGCCAGATGCCTTCAATAAGCCCGAGCCTAGCTATCAGTTACACTGAGATGTGTTTCAGTCAGGCATATCCCTCTGGGGAGAGACTTGCACTATTTAAAGTTGAATGAGACTGAGATTCTTACAGCATTAAGAAACTCGGAATTCCCCCTTTTTTTCCCTGATGTTGGTTCTAAACTCGTGTTCAATGCTTACTCTTCCCTGCGGCTGAATTTGTGTTTCCTCTTGAAGTGTAACTCTGCAAATTGGCTTTGTCTTGAGCTATCATTCTGTATAGCAGTTCTCCTTCAGCATACGTTGAGAGGCAAAAGGCATAAGCAAATGCTAATGTCTCATTTAGCCTGTGTTACTTCCAGTATGAATTTAAGACATCATAGGAAAAATAGTGTTCAAATCACAGTCCTGCAGTAGTTTGCAGATAGAGGAATGCAGCTGCAATAGGACTAATTTGATCGTACAAAAAGTGCAAGGTTTTTTTTCTAGCAAGTGCTTGAAGGATCTTAGGGCACTGGCATGCAAGAGCAGCACCATTAATGCTGATGTTCTGGGCTTGCATCCAGTTTCAGTAACTGCTGCATGTCACCTCACTGAAGTCCCACTTCCATTGAGATTTCGTGGATCACTCTTCACTTCCGCTCTTACATCGCTGGGCAGTGTCGCTGTGCACTTTTAACAAACAGCAGCCTTACGTACTAGAAACTGGTTCCCTTCACCAGTGAAGCCTCAGTGCGTTTTTTCCTCAGTAACCGAGTCACAGTACGTTGCAGTTGTGAAAAATGCAAACACAATCCTAGGATATATCAGGAAAATGCTTCCAGTAGAGATGGGAAAAACTTACTGCTGTTGTACAAGGCAATAGTAAGTATTTGGGGTGCTGTAAGCACTCCTGTAAGCAGTTTTGGTTAGCCACATTTAAGGAAAATTAACTTTAATCTGAAGGAATGGAAAGCAGAGCTAGTATGACAATATTAGGAATTAAGAGGCAGTCTTAAAGGCAGAGGCCAGGAGCTTGGCTTTAGTTACCAGGAGGAAAGTATTAAAATGTCATGGTAGCTCTCTGAAAAGGCATGTGGGGTCAGGTGTATTGGTACCCATTGACTACTGAGGCTAATGAGCAATGAGAGACGGCATATAGGTAAAACTTGAGTATGTTTAGAATGAAAATCAGAAGAAAGCCTAACTATGAGAATAATGGTAGCTTGGGAACAGCCTTGCAATGGAGGATGTCTGAGTGGCTTCGGAGGGCTGGTATTCCATCTAGGAAAGCGTATGGATTTGTAGAGCACTGTAGTAATAAGAGGCCTGATGTGATGAGCCAAGAGTCCCTCATTTATCCATATTAAAAACAGTTGCTTGGGATGGAGTGGCTGACTTTGGTCCAGAAGCTTTGCCATCTAAGGTGAGTACAGTTGCCTGTTGCGTGCTCATGGAGTGCTATTTGAGATGTAGGATGCCAGTAATAAGTGTGTTGTTATTGGAATAACAGAATAAAATAATCTGCTACAGCATGTCCCTTCTGGGCACTTCAGGCCCTGTACACATCTTTGTTCTCCATATGCTAATTTGAACTCAGGATTGGTTTGGTTTGGTTTTTTTTTTCTTTGCAACAGCAGAGGATAGGTATTTCTGGTACAGCCTATACTGAGCTGGAATGCACAGGACTGACCTAATCAGACCTTAGCTGATTTAGTAAACTTATGTTACTGATTTGGCTGAGAGGTAACTTGAAGAAGCTGGTCTACTTGTAAATAGCTATTAAACAATCAAAACCCCAAAGCTGTTTCCATTACTGGAGTGAAAAGGAGTGACCATTTTGTGTCCTTTGTTACAAGTGCTTTGTCTTGGATCTTTTGAGGCTGAGGTACTTTTAAGTCCCTACCTTCAAAGTGCATGTTGTTCGGTAAATGATAAGATGTAGCACAAAATCATCTAGATGCTGAACGATCCCTGTGCTCTTCTTGCACAGTACTTCCACTTTAAACTGGAGTAGACTGGCACTTCTGCTCAAGAACCTACCAGTTCTGCCTCAGGCAATCTTTTTTCTCTTCTTTATGCTGGCAGAAAACTCCAGTCAGGGGACTGATGCGGGTTAAAACAAACTTTTCTTCTTTTGGCTAGGTTAGTTTTAATTGGGGTTGGTTCACCACATTGTTGCACGGATATTTGTGCCAGCAAGAGGATGGAAATAAGTGGCTCAGGGACAGCAAGACTGCTGCTTTCAGTGGCAGTGCCAGCTTCCTCATGTTTTTACTCAAGGCCTTAGTAGCACTTTTGCTGCACTGTCCTCAGGCAAAGTGATGAACTTTCATGATGTGGGTCTTCCCTTCCATGTCCTCATTTAGTTTGCTTATTAAATGTTTTTGTGTGTAATAGATGTGGTGCTGATTTAATCAGCTAGTGCTATATATTAAAGTAGTTTATGGTTTGAGTACATACTATTTAAACAGACATATTTAGCATATTGATTTATGCTTCCAGCAGTGTTTCTCAAACTTTTTTCATATCATCCTCCAGGATAAATCACTGGTGCACCTCTCAAGCAACAAGGCAAAAGCTAGTGACAGAGCACAGGAGGCAGGCAGAAGGAGATGGGAGGAGGCAGCAATGAATGTGGCAAGGGGTGAGAGATATAGGGGGACACCCCCAGGGCTCTAAGAGATCTGTCAACAGCACCTTTTAGCCACCTGCTACTGGAACTTGTTTTTCTGGCCTGATGCCAACCTCAGAGGTGGTGATGTGGCTCAGCAGCCTTAGACTCAGCTTCTGCACGTTATTTATTTATTTATTCTCTGTCTGAAATCTTCTTGGTGAAGGTCCATCTTCTGGCCATGGCCTCTTTCTCAGCCATCTTATCCTGGCTGCCCCTGACAATACATCTTTGTCCTGTTGCATTGTCATCAGAGATATTCCATAGTGACTGTCTTCTAATGCCTGATTTCTTGCTTCGTTATTTTAAAATTAATTATTTACTAATATTAGAAAACACACTGCCTGATAATAGTCTATGTCAGAGATTTTTGCTCAAGTATAAAGAGGAGCTTGCTCTATAACAGCTTTGCTATTGGTTCATCGTAAGAGTTCATGCTAGTGTTACTGATCTACTGAAGCTTGGATCTACTGACAGAAAAACTGTCACCAAGGTTAATATACAATTAAATCTTTTGGACAAGAACTGTAAGCTTTCAAGGGACTGAGTGTGAAGGTGAGGTTTTTCTCTTCCCTTACTGACCTCCTACTCTGCAGCTAATCTGATCTAACTGGGCAGTGGAGACTTGCTTTCTTTGGTTTCCACTCTGATGCAAACTGCGGCAAAAGAGGCTGCTGAGTCTTCTCCTCACTCCTAGTATGAGATTATTGAGGTCCTCTACTCCAGCAAAACTCTTCCAGACACAAATACACCCAGGAACCCACATGCCACAGTTTTATTCCTACCCTTTGCGAGAAAAGGTAGCAGAACTGCTGGCTGGGATGAGAGAAGGGCACAACTTCCCTTCTGGGTGCCTGAAGAAGCCTTGCCATGCTAGGCTGAACAGCTGTGCTAAGCTGGGCCTAAAACAAGTATTACAGTTACCCCACCATCTAATAACTTTACTATCATTTGATAGCATGCTTGTTTACAATGGGAGTACTTCTGTGATGTGAGGAAATCATCCTTATTAGCTCAGTGCTTTGTATGGAATATAATTATCAAAGGGACTCGCATAAGCGGTGATACGTGAAGAAAGAAATCTTAATACTGAGAGCAAAACTATTCTAGAAGATGGAAAAGGCTGTGAAACAAAGGGTTGGTGGCGATGGGAGTCATGGAAAATAGATACTGCAGACTATTTCAGCACAATGTAGTGGTTTATAGCGAGAAACTTTAGAAATATATCCTATTGCTGTTGCTTATAGTACGCCTGAGTATCTTGACATGGATGAGATGCAAGAATATGGAGACTGTTGCTTCTGTCATTGTTGAGATCACTGTTGGAGAACATACTGTCCAGTTCTAGTGAGATGCCTCTCAAGAGATTGCTTTACAATCGGGCAGAGCTCAGGAGCAAACTACAAGGATTCATCGCTTAGTGATTGCTCTTGCACTGAGGAGGGGAAAAAGATCAGTGTGTTCGCTGTGGGAGGGGGAGGATGAAGAGCTGCCTGGAACAATTTGCAAGCTCCCATACTGGCATGGGATGCTTGACATCATAGGGCTTTTTAATCTCCTTGGCAAATGTGTGACAAAATGTTAGACTTTGGAGTCAGCAAAGTTCAATATGTAAATTCCATCCATTAATTCTAAGTAGTTTAGAATAATTAACTGGAACATGTTAATCTGATGGAGAATTAGAAAATCATCAACAATTTATTAGTTAATGCTAGATGGTTCTCTGAAAGGCAGGCCCTACTTAGAAATTGTTTAGCTTCTGTAGGGCTCACTAGGGGATTGTCTGGTCTGTGTTATACCAGAGAGTGGGCAATGGTGATCCTTGATACATAAGGTTGAATTAGTTTTGCAGAACTGAAGGCCGTATTCTTTGCTGTAAAAGAAAAGGAGAAAGTGGGTGTGAGGGCAAGTTATGCTTCCTGAAGTAAACATTAAAAGCTCCATTCTTATAGCTTTTTCTGATAGTTTTGTAGGCTGCAGTACTATGCCTAGAAAGCATTGTATATTTATCAACCATTGTTGGTAGCAACAACTAAAACTAATACATCTGGAGTCCTAATTGTTTAAGGAGTTTTAATGTATAATCAAGGTCAGTTAATAAAGCAGAGACAGACCATACTCCACATTGTTTGGCACAGTTCTTGAAGAAAAAATGTTGTTGGTTATTATCTCTTCATTGTTTCACTGTATTATGTAAATTAATCTGAGCTGTTGTGTCCCAGGCATCAACCTATCTGAAAAAACAAGTTGCATAGGGAAAAGATGCATTGGGGATGGAAAGCAGCTGCTGCATGTTACTAGAATGAACTTTGAAGCCTGGTGTATGACGATCTTAGAAAGCTGCCTTTTGAAAACGTAATTTGACCTTTTTTGGGGGGGGGGAGAAAAATGTCAAACAGTGTCTTCACCAATGTTTGGGCAGAAAACAATCTGGTTGCCTATATGTATTCAGTAAAACAAGGCTGGGATGAAACTAGAATTGCGTGTGTTTCTAACTTGGCACGCATTGGTTTTGCCCCTGCCTAGGTATTCTGCTGACCATTTGGGAAAAAAAAATTATTATCTTGGGTTTTTTATTTTTCATTCTTGTAGTCCTCATTAAAACTGTCTAGCTGCACCCAAGAAGTTGGCTTGTGGAATATGAGCATGTAATTTTATTTTTTTTTTATTTGTTTCTATATATGTAGTGTTTCTGTCAGGAAGTTAGTTTTAGAAAAGGGAGAAGCTTGCTCTGTTTCTTTTGAGTATAATTCAGTGCAGTACTGGTGTTTTAAGACTCTGATTCTGCTCTCAGCAGGAAGAATTACTTCAGTGATGATCACAATAGATATGTGTATCACCTTGAGAGTGGCACGCAGGCTTAATATGAGTTTGCTGCATAGAGTATTGTGTTTTAGAGACAGATGCCTAGTAATGACCTAATCTTTGTCCAAGCGTAAGCTTTATGTTGACAGGTGCTAAAATTAAGGCTGTCTTTGAAGCATGAATAGGGATTTCATTTTCTTTGTGTGTATTCTAGCCTCCTGACCCTCCCATCTTTTGTTTTCTCTTTTTTTTTCTTCCCCTGTGATCTTGATGATCAGTGAGGAAATTAATGGGATAAAGTTAAAGCAAATAATCCTGCAGAGATTAGTGTTCTCCTGTCTCCCACTCAATAAAACCACACATATACCATCGTACGTCAGTGCTAAGTGTGGCCTGAGAAACTTCTGACTGTATAGTACCAAATGAAATTGGGTTTGGGAGTTAAATCAGCCACCAACAGAAGACTTAATTATAGGGGTTGAACGTTGCAGTGCAAATATGTAATGAACTGATTATTAGGTGGGACAGTTCTCTAAGCATAAATAAAATTAATTTTTGGTGTCCTTAGAAATTTTGCAGTGTGTCAGATGTTAAGCATATTTTGATTTGTTCCAGTAGCCGGATCGAGCTGGGAGATGTGACGCCACACAACATTAAGCAGCTGAAGAGGCTAAACCAGGTCATTTTTCCTGTCAGCTACAATGACAAGTTCTACAAGGATGTACTGGAGGTTGGCGAACTAGCCAAATTAGGTACACATGTTCTTGCCAGTAATTGTGGGCTATGGTAGCAGAAGTGCTCATCATTGCTATCCATGATGGTTTTGAATAGCAGATCCTTCTATTTTGTTGTTCTACATAATGAAAAATAACTGTTTGGGTAGCTCAAAAAGCCACATTCCCAACCTCAGAGGGTTTGTGTTGTAAATAGATTCCATTTTACTGGGAATAGGTATGTTTTCTGTTACAGCAGAAACTTTGAGATATGCGTGCTGCCAGCTTACCTCATGTCATTGCTAGTTGCTTTGAACTGTAATAAGCCAACCATTGTGTCAGAGCACCATTGGTAACTTCACTCCAAGTGTTAAGCCACAGTGTATGATATTTTATCTGGATGGGAGAATTAGCAGGAGGGAAGGAAGATACGGGGCATAAATGAGGGACCTGTATGTACAGTTTGAGACTTGTGACGGATAACACTTTGTTTTCCTCCCTGGCAGCCTATTTCAATGATATTGCAGTGGGAGCAGTGTGCTGTAGGGTGGATCACTCCCAGAACCAGAAGAGACTGTACATCATGACACTCGGATGCCTGGCACCCTACCGAAGGCTAGGAATAGGTAAGGAGGATCTTCTTTTGTATCGCAGTCATCAAAGAAGCCAGATAGCTGTGTAGCCTTCTAAATGCTCTTTCTGGATTTTTAACCAAGATAGTACACTTTCAGACCACTGATTTCTTTGGAAGGGGCTTTGGGGAAAGAGTATGACTTATGATGTGCTCTTTTTTCCTGCCTTTCAGAAATGGACTTTTTATAGAACTTTCTAATTCAGGATTTCAGATTATTTTAATCATAATCACATTATCATACTGTGATGTAAATGCTCTGCTTCTATAGATGTGAAAATTGATGCACAGAGATATGAAATAATTTGTCAGAGGTATGCAGCCAGTATGCAAGTCATGTATAAGTAGAACTCAACATTCCTTCATTGGTTTATCTCTTCACTGTTCTAAATGAAGGGGTTTTTTCCTACTTATTTTTGTCTTTATCACTACTGATTATAGCTGCTCAGGGGCACTATCTGCTTTCTGTCTATACTGAAATTAGTTCTTTTCTCCATATTGCAAATCCGTAGGCCAGATTAATTCAAGACCTTACAGTAACCTGTTTGCTTTCAAACTGGAATGAAAAGATAACTTTGTTTTAAATTATTTTACTAGACCTTTATTAGAAAAACTTAACCAATGCTCTCACTGCTTTATACATTGTTTTGACCATAGTTGGAGATGAGTTTGAGACCTTGAAGCTAGTATTTCAATAAGCTGCCTTATACGTATGCTTCTGGGCTGTTGGTTGTTGGGGGTTTTTTTGATCCAAAGAAACAATGAATTAAATACTGTGAGCAGTCCAAAAGATAGTGAAATACTCATACCCCATGTTTTATTTGCCTTTTCTAGTTCTCACCAGCTCTGTCATTTTAGCCTACCTTCAGTTAAGCTGCCTCCCCTCAAGAAAGCCCTTAGCTAAGTACAGACTTGATTGTGCACTTCTGGTTTTCTTAAGTATCTCTTTACCTTTTGGCAGGAACTAAAATGTTGAATCATGTCTTAAACATCTGTGAAAAAGATGGCACTTTTGACAACATCTATCTGTAAGTAAATGAGCTACACTCATGCATTTTTGGAGAGATGATGGAGGCATATATGGGAGCAAAGGGAGGGAGACTGAAGAGCATTTTTAGTGTATTTCAGTGAGGTCATGGAACATCTTGGAAGTACTAGCAAGAAAGCTAGCAGTCATATGCTGGGCTTGTTGTGTGACGCTCAGAAAACCAAAAGCTTGCTTGCTTTAGAAGAGCTTCTGCAAATTTGCTGAATTTGAAAGTAGTTTAGTTACAAAATTATGTTCTATAGCAAAATTACACTGTATGACTAAAAATATTTGTGAAACTTTTTTTTTTTACCAGTGTAGTTCTCAGAATGGAAAATACTGCAAGTTTTGATGCATTTGCTGTCTTTTACGACAGTACTGTATGGGTTAGAACATCAGATCAAGAGGTGCTTGCAAGCATTCTAGGTTCACATTCAGTAGCAAGGCCCAACTGCTTATTCCCATTCTTGCAGTCTGCCTGGTCAGCTATTTGTGTAGCAATACAGTAAACTAGGTAAATGACAGGACCCAGCTGGGGAAGCTGTTTTCGATTTTATTTCTGGGTGTTTGTTTTGGGTTTGGGGGGATAGTGTTGGGGTTTTGCATATGGTATTTAGGGTTTTTTTTGTTTTGTTTGGGTTTTGGTTGTTTTCTTTTTAATCCACTGTGTGTCTATATAAGCATGCAGACATAAGAACAAGCACTGGGGTGGAGGACAGGGCTGCTTAAAAGAGCACTGCCATCCTAATAGATCCGTATGGAAACAGAGCCTGAAATCCATAGATGCCAAAGCTTTGCTTCCCCTTTGCTGCTGGCTGCACGCTCCTGCTTCTTCCTGTGCATTGGTGTCTGTGCGAATAATGAGTAAGCTGATGCAGTTTTTGGCTAGATTGTTTCTCCGTACCAGCTTCTTCCTTGTCCATCACTGTCTACTTATACCAGTACAAGCACAGTGCACTGGTAGGGAGAATCCCACAGCAGGTACAGCTTGGATGGACTTAACACTGCCACAGAACTGGACCCTGAATGCTTGCCGGGACCACTGAAGATGCTTAGTGGGCAGTGTTTCATACACTGATATCACTATAAATAGAAGGACTTTCTCCTCTAGCTTAGTCCACATCTGCTTTGAGGTGCAAAGTCTTCCAAGTCCTCTACTGTTCTAGCTTCGTGACATCTTTGTACAAGGAACAGGTGTTTTAAAGAGAAGTCTGAGTAAAGCTGCTTGTGGCTTGTATTCCTGCTCTCCTGCCCCAGAAGAAGTGGTAACGAAGTCTCTCTGAGATGCCTACTAGTTGGCACAGGCTTTCCTTTTTGCTTTTGCGTGTTACTGTGTGCACAGTGAAGGAACTGTTTGCTGGGTTTAATGCAAAAACCAAATCCTTCATAATCCTTCTTTCCACTTCCCAGAGGAGAATTCTGGGATGACAATAAATAGCCCCCAAAGTTGGGCCTAACGACATTCTTCTAGTGGCCCATTGATTTTATTGCTATGTCTGTTGCTTGTGCATCTTCTATCTGAACATAGTATGCAGCTTAGCATCCAGTTTGGTGTCAGTGGCTAAATTTGTCATTATGAAGTTTCCTTTTAGCTATTTGGTGTTTATGGGGCTTAACACAAACTTTTGTTTTGTTCTGCTGTTGCTTCCAGAGTTGCTTTGGTTCTATAGTTACGCAGTATGTTGTCATGACAAAGTGATTCATGAGCTTGTGCAGTGTCCACTGAATTTTGGGAGTGTTTAATGAATGCCTTTTGCTGACCCAAACTTTTTTTTTTAATAGAAAATGTGCAAATAAGTATCCTAGTTGCTTAGAATGAAGAAATGATGGCTGTTTGTTTTGGAGGCCTTGAAACTCTTGGAATATGCTAGCAAGATCTGTAAAACTCTGGGGGGGAGATAGATAAAAGGAGAAGGGACTTTGTCAGTCCATAGGGCTTCTTTGTGCCGCCATAGCTTTTTGTGAAGAGAGAGGTGTAGTTATTAGTGAGCAAGGAGTTAAAATCTTATCAGACACCATTGCTAGTATTGTGTTGCAGTGTGTAAGGATCATTACTCAGACAACTGTTTTGGTCATCTGAGAAAAGTTACTACAGGAAGCTAAAATTGGCTCTACAGTGAAACTTTTATGTATTTCCACAAAATAACTGTCACTTCCAGATTGAGAAAAATTGAAATTACTGAGCTAGGAATGCTTCAGAATATCTCTACTATTTGTGTCTCTCTTTCTGAGGGGAAACAGTTGCCACTTTTCAGAATGATTGCCACAGGCCATCTTGGAGCTATGTGTTAGCTCAGGATTGAGTTGGGAAGACCAAAATTTCCAGTCCTGAACTTACACCATCGTTCCTGTCTCTATCTAGATAGCTCTTTTCTTATCTTGTCTTTGACCGTTCTGAGCATGGAGGCAGAATACTGTACCACAGAAAGTTCTGATACCTGTCTCTTTATCCTGCTTTCTGTCCCAGGCATGTCCAGATCAGCAATGAGTCCGCAATTGACTTCTACAGAAAGTTTGGCTTTGAGATCATTGAGACGAAGAAAAACTACTACAAGAGGATAGAGCCCGCAGATGCTCATGTGCTGCAGAAAAACCTCAAAGCCCCTTGTCTTGGCCAGAATGCAGATGTGCAAAAGACCGACAACTGAACAAAACCCCAACGAACACTTTCTTGCACTTGCTTGTCGCCAAATAAGGAAAGAGAGGTCTCTTGATTTTTTTCTTTTGGGTTTTTTTTGGTTGTCTTTTTTTTTTTAATTCCACCCCTTTATCCTCTTAATTTTTTTTTTCTTGACCTCTCTCCAACAAAATGTAATGCTTCTTCCAAGGATTGTCCAATCATGTTTGGTGTTGGTTGGGTTCTTTTTGAGCTCTCCTTTTTCTTTTTTGTTTTTTGTTTTTTTGGGTTTTTTTTTGTTTTGGGTTTTTTGGGTTTGGTTTTTTTTTTGGGGGGTGGGAAAAGCTGTGCAGATCTCTTAAGTTTGAGGTGTGGAGGGCTTGAGCAGGTTATCCTGATGACAAGTTTCCTTCAGAATTATCTCTTTCAGTAAGCAGAATGTAAATCCAATGGGGGGGAAAAAGGAAAAGCAATATCTCGTCCTTTGACTCCTACGTTATTGTGGTTTTTTTTATAACCTACAGGGTACTTTACTCTTCCCCCCCCCTCCCCCCCGCCTTTGAATGTTACTTCAGTACTTCCCACTCTTCCTCTGAATTCCCCCCTGCCTCAGAAAATTTGTTTAGTTCTTCCCAGTATTTTTGAGTATGGCTTTTTTCCTCCATCTTTTGCTGAAAAGGGCAGGCTACTTTACCATAGCTTTTCACTCTGCCTGGGCTGATCTTTTTGAATGCTTTTTTTAAATACTCCTCACCCAAGCTGGTGCTACACTTCTTAACTGACTGAGAGGAGGGTTTAGAGTGGTCTTTGTTTTTTCTTATTTTCATTTACCCAACTCCCAGCAGACTTCTGCTAGAGTAAGAGCTAGATCTGGTGTTGGCAAGAGTAACCTTGTAAAAATATGAATCCTGAAATAAGACCCTTGCTTCAAAAATGGGTGAAATGCTGTAGGGGTCATTGAGAGTTAGTTTTATCTGTGTTGTTGGGATGGGAAAAGTGACTGTGACCACCTTACCAGCTTTGATCAAATAAGGCAAGTACCCGTCTCCAGATAAATTTGTTACAGCTACTAAATCTGTGGTGACAAATCTGAGATGAGGCAAGGGTTGAGGAAACCAGGCAGCAAGGCTAAGGCAAATACGAATCTGACCCTAATCACATAGCTTTGCAGGGGTCTCCTGGATTTGCTTGGGATTGGCTTGGCTTGCTGTGTTTATGTGCTCCTTTGGGAGGAGGTGTTTTAGAACTGCACAGTTTGCTCCTTTGAAGGTTCTTTTCCTCTTTCCCTGTTCAGTGGTAATAATGCAGTTCTCTTGTGAGAAGGTTTTCATGGAGCACTGGAGAAAGCAGCATATATTAGAGCATTTTATGGGTTTGGAAAATAGGCTGACTGGCTTCTTCCTAGTACTGTAACCTCAAAGCTACAGTAAACTCTAGTAAGCTCTGCTTTGCATCCTTTCATGCTGTGTTTGCGTGAAAATCAGTGCTCCTTTCTATGCACTGTTGCCAGCAATTTTATGTATGCCAATACAAATACCAACTTGAGCTTGGAGTCTTCTCCAGGCACCTGGGAAAGTGCACTGAGCTGAGACAACACCAACTTGCCCCATCCCCCAAGTAGATATTGAACTGCATTCCTTTCCTATTTGTTTTTTAAAGTTTAAATCTGCATCTTGAATTCATCCACTTTGAAAGCCTCCAACCTATAGTGTGCATTGCAGCATACATCTGGTTAATAGGTGCTGTCCAGTCATTTAAGGGTGACTTGGGAACCAAGATTTTGAAGACGGGAGTCGTGGTGAGGCAAGGGACGGCATGCCTCACTGCACATTATGCGGTCTTTGATACCTGAGGGGTGACTATACAAGCTGCTCCAGAATTACTCCTCCTTTCCCAGAGGTGTGTATTGTTTGTTGGAGTGCATCTTGACAGACCTATGCCAGAAAATGGCTACTCTATTTGCTGGGTTTGCACTAACTGAGTCTTGGGGATGGGCAGATCGCTAACAACAAAAGTCCCTCTGCGTGGCCTAAGCACCTGTGTTTGCAACACTTGGTGGCAGATTTTGGCTAGAAAGATGCGAACGGTTTCCTTGGCCAGAGGCAGCCTAGTTTTGTCAAAACCTTATTTTTAGTACTGCTAGGACCTGCTTGCACTGGTTATGTTGGCAGTTCCAGCATCTCTCTAGAAGGGGATGTATTGAAGCACAATTAGCTTGTCATATGCCAACGTAGTTTCCCTGGCCATCTGTAGACCAAACCAAGAGAAGCATGTGGAGGGAAAGAGATAGTATTATATGTGAGGATGTTTGTGCAGCACAGCTGTAACTCAGACCATAGCTGCCTCTGGTGCCAAGCAAAGTGCTCTTCATTCTTCTAGAACTAAGTGGTAAGTGTTTGGGTTGGATAGATGGGTGTGGGGATATGAACTCTTAGGATTTGCTGTTGTCGTAGGCTTCCACAAATTGGTGTGTTTCACAGACAGTTTTCCTTCAGGTTTAAAAGTATGAGTCTGATGTCTGAACTTACTTGGATTAACCTTTGTTTCTGTCTCTTTTTGCTTTGGGCTGCCATCATTCTATGAATGTATCCCTGAAAACAATTCTTAAAGCTCCTATTCCACAGCAAACCTGCCTCATTGTAACTTCTGATAAAATGTTTAGTAGGAGGTGGAAGAGAGAGTAACCACAAATCTAAGACTCCTTTTCCCAGGCTATTAATCCTGGAAAACGGTTGTTGAATCTTGAATCCAAGGTTTAATCTAAATCTCGTAGAGAGCTGTATTCCCTGTACATGGATAAGGGGGAGTGAAGGTCAGTAGTTCTGGATGACAAACAGTTGTATTTTATATCAGCCATGTTGAGTGTGGGAGAAGAATGCTGTATCTTAGTGCTGTTACACAGAGACACTGAAATTGTGTGAAGTATGGACTTACTGCAGAGAACTTCACTTACTTTGTTGCTGCAGCAGGACCTCCGTTTAGCTTGAAAATAGCAGCTTACGAACAACTAAAATTTTAGAAGGTGGGAGTTTTAGTGGGGAAAAAAAAAATACCAGCACTTCCAGTTCTGGATGAGGATCTAGCAAGAAAAACGTACGCGACTAACAGTTTTAGAGTGTAAATTGTGTATATACAAGTTATTCCTGAATCTCTGCAACTGGTTTTGTCATACATCGGTTGAAGTATGAAGATATTATCAACAAAAAGACTCCTACTAGAGGAAACCATGGTACAGGGGAAAAAGAATCATCCAGGAGAGATATCCCTCATTTTTGGGAGGGGGAAGGGAGAGATTTTATTTTGTGTATACAGAAACTGGCTGAGTTTACTGATGCAGCTAATGGTTAAACCTGCCAACTAAATATGACATACTGTTACAATTGAAACAAACTTATGTGATATTTTGTTAAATCTCGATGGTGCCCTGTGTCTAGTAAAAATTTGGTCCCCCAAATTGTTTTATTCTCCCCAATGTTGTAATCCAGGGTCAGCTGCTATGCACAAAGTCTGTGTTTTGTAAGTGTTTGCTGACTTGGATGTTTCTTTTGAATCTGCAACAACTGCTTCCTGATTAATTTGGCTTAAGACCACCCCTGGTCTCCTGAGTTAAGATTTAGTCAAAGGTATGCTGTATGTAATTTACAGTTGCATTCTCAGTGTTACAAGTTAAGTTGCAGGGGGAGAAAATTCTTTACAATAAGACGGTCCATTTTTAATCTATATTATTGCCCTTGTTGTACATCAGGAGCATGTTTTTGTTTTTTCTCAAACTCTTTAGAAATACCGTTCAGAATAAACGTGCACTATTTGAGTTATGTCATTTACAACTTGTCATGTGTATTTTTTTGCAGTCCAGCTGTTTCTCTCTGAAAACAGATATAGAATATTCCTCAGATGTTTTGTAAACTGTATAACTTGGAAAATTTCTAACACAAAGTGTGAGTTGTGCTGCTATGATGAATGCTATGGGTGTCTGACAACTGAGGAGAGTGGGGTCTGTTTGTTTTCCCTGAAGTTATAAGCCTTTTCTCAGAAAACCTGTCTTGTGGGGTGGCGGGAAGAAGAGGAACTGTCCCGGAATGTTTTTGTGTTGACTAGTGAGTAGTCTTGAAATAAACAGACCAGGCATCAAGAACTGTGTGTTTTGGGCTTTATAGGTTAAATATTGTAAAGTATTCAAATTAATTGCTAGCTATTGCAAATCTTGACGACAATGACAATCTTTGAAAAACTATGGTCTGTACCTGTAAAAGTAACTGGTCTTAAGATGCAGCAAGTACTCTTCCATACTGACTTTTCTCAGAAAGGTATATAAGTAAAACTCGTCTCTCTCAACTATTCCAGTCCCTTCTGTTAAAGCCATTTTTGTCTGTAGTTTCTTTCTGTTCCTCGCCTGCTTTGAAGTGCCATTTATGAAGTGAGAAAGTTGTACTGTGGTACAGTTTCTGGAGGAAAAAAGAAATACTACCCCAAGTATTCTGTTCATATAAATATTCTATCTGCTTATTTAAATTCCTCTAGAATCTGCTACATCAGTAGATGGAGTTGCTGCATTCATTAGGAGAGCATGCAAAAGCAAAGCTCAGGCTCTGAAACTTTGGTGCTGAGCGGCTGGTACCAGCTGTCTTCCCTGACCTCTGCTGGAGGGCCTGGAAGGCACAGCTGGGGATGAACTGCTACCAGGAGTGCAACCTTCACCACTATGGCCTCACCAGCAGCTGCAGAAGCTGGAAAACTTTAGCTGTACTCAAACTACTGCAACTGTTCTCCAAACCGCTCAGCTTTTAGCGATCTCTGTCATGTTTCTTCTCCACCCTCATGCCAGTCGCCTCTCTCACAGCCTGTACAGTTTTAGACAATTTGGTTACTCTTTTACAGGGAAACTAGCTGATACCCCTGATAGTTTGTGTTGCCCTTTCCCAAAGTTTTGCTGGTTCTACAAGCAGTTCCATTCCCCTCACTCTATTCAAAACTTGGGTAATAACTTTTGGTGTGCTATTATCTCTTAGTTGTAACAGTTTGCTTTTTTTTTTTTGTTACTAAGATAATATATTTAAAGAACAGTCACAATGCCAGGATCTAATAAGTGAGTGTGGTAAGTAGTCATTCACTTCACATGAAAAACTGGGATTGTTTTTTTCCCCCAGTGTGTACATCCCCCTATTTACCTGCGCTGGATATAGTTTGCTGTTGAGTGACTGGGCATTGTAACATTAGAAGGTTCACCTGTCATTCCTCTTTCTTACTACCTTGACTAACACCCTGCAAATTTTCACCTCAGTGACTTCCTTTTTTAAAAGACTGTTGAGGAGCATAGAGCCCAGCACAAATCTTCGACTCCACTGTTGAACCTCTCTCTAGTGTGAAAACTGATCTTTTATTCCATAACCTGTGATTTCAGTCTTTTAAGCAGTTCTCTATCCCTGTGAGGATACTATCCTACTATCCTGTGGTAGCTTAGATTACTTAAGAGCTTTTGGACTGGGATCTCTTATTTGAAATCCTTTTGAATATCTACCAAACCAATCTGTCAGCTGAGTGTTGTAATCTGTTTCTGGCAATATTACTTTTCTTCTCATAGGGGTTCTCCAAATCTATTTAACCCATCTAGTCCAGATGCTTTGTATGGGACACATGACTGTTGCCTTATGTCCTTTTGTCTTGCCCCTACAGAGACATCAGTTAAACCAGATGACAGAAAGGTTACCCTATCCCTCTCTTCTTATGTTGCCTTCTTTCCTCCTCCCCAGTGTTTTAGTACTGTAAAAGCATTCAGTTTTATTACCATTTTTGCCTAAAGGCTTTCTGGCAATACCATCTCAAGCTTTTTAGACTGCTAATTGAGTTGCCAGCTTTCTCTTTCACTCAGCTTGCATGTATGTGGCTCATAGTCCAACAAACTCCTGCACCTGGGGAAAGATGCACTGACCTGTCTTCTGATTGCTGCTGCTGTATCATGTCATACAGACGTAGGCAATTACTGTTCACTAAGCTATTGAATCCAAACCTGCACTACAGCCAAGTATTATGCCTTCATTCAAAAAAATGCATTCAAGTTCTTCTTGGTTAAGACTTTAAAATAAAGCTGCAGAAGCTCTTCAGCTGTCACACTAACAACAAATCATCTCAATGTAGAGCTTGTTTGGTTTGGTTTTATTTTTTAAGCTATCTTGCCATACAATTGCTAGACTACATTCCATACCAGAAACAGACTACTGATGCTCACCAGTTTGCTGTTACACATGATTTCACCAGTGGAGTTTTGCCTGCTGCTGGATTTATGCTACTGTATTTCAGATATCTAACATTGTACTGGTAATCTGAAGATTTGAGCTCAAACACTCCAGGGCACAACAGGGTGGCAAAAGGTAAAACTTGGTTTTGCTGCTTTGTACAGGTGGTGCCTTTTTAGTGAAAATCTTCACTGAAAAAGCATACTACCCTTTAAAAGAGTGGGGGGGGAGGAAGTAACTTAGTTTATATTGGAATAAATTGATGGAGCACAGGTATTTCAGATTTCATTTCTCTTCCAGTTTGGTTTTGTCAGAACTAAAAAATATGAAAACTAAAAAAGTGCATTTATGCTGTGAAGTTGCTATTTATGGTAACTTTCAAATTTCTCTGCAAAACCAGCGAGGGCCTTAAATTTCTTCACAGCTGGCAAATGAATCTTCCACTGATGATGTCAGCTGCAAGCTAATTATTTTGCAAACAGCAGCTGTTCAAAATGAAATGGTATTTTTTTCACATGTAATGGCTACTATGACTCATTTCGGCAGCAGCAGAGTTCTTGGACACTGCTTCAGAAGCTTGTCCCTGCTCTGTATTACGTTGTATTTTAGGAAGGTATATGGATACAAGAGGCTTTCTGGGAAAAGGGCATCTATGTTTTCTATAAAGCCCAAGCATCACAGCTCTGATTTTTTGGGTTGTCTCAGAAAGAGGCTCTGCAACTCCACTATCAACTACAGGTGAGTATGACATACTTATAAAACACAGTTTGTACTTGCAAAATACATTTGAAAAGAGTTCCAGAAAATAACTGTTGCAGAACATCTGTGGAAGGAAACCATTGAGGCTGGAAATAGGAAACTGCCTTATTATGACTAGTAGTTGAAGTAGAGAGGTGTTAGCAAGTAGCACAGACCGATGTAGTGGGGAGTTGTTAATGGTTCAGAGTCCCTAATTCAGCAGAAGAAAAAACACTTTCCTGAAGCTCTGATTTAATTCATGTGGAAGGTAGATAGTCTTACTCCCTGGCACTAAATAAGCACAGTGTGTCATAAAGCTTGTACTGAAGCAACCCATTCTGTTAAAGAATCAATAATAGCAAAGAAATAACAGTCACAGAAGTTAGGCTCCTAAGAAACAGCTAGCTGCTATTCATGAGTTGGAAAATCTTTAGCCAGCTGCCTTTTTTTTTTTTAATTAAAGCTTCAATTCCTTTCCAGAAGTTTGATGCAGAGGAAGGGGGGTGGTATGTCAATGTGTAAGTGTTATCGGTGACGTCTACCCAGCTAAAACAGGTTCAGCTTCACTCGGCTGATTCTCAGCACCTGAGCAGCTGGATTCAACCTTCAGCCTTTACTAACAGCTGCTTCGTAAAGTTTTCTTTTTAAACGTAGGGCCGTCGCGCTGCTATTCTGACAGAAAATTATTTTACATCTGGGAAAAAAAAAAAAAAGAAACATTATATATCCACGGTTGTTTGTTACCTGCCGCGTGCTGTTCCGTCACGGAGGTTTATTAAGCTGCCCCAGGGCCGCAGCCCTTCCTCGTCGAGCTCCTCCTCCGCGGCAGGCCGGTGCTTCAAAGGGCCGCCGGCGGGTCGGGCTGCGGCCCCGGGAGAGGAACAAGCGCTGGGGAGGCCGAGGCGGTGAAGCAGCGCTGCCAGCCGGCAGGGAGGCGGAGCAGGCGGTTTCTAACCGGCCGGGCAAGGGGGGTTAAACCGAGGCTGAGGTAACGGCGGCGCGACACAGAGTATCGACGCGCTCGCTTCCCCTTTAAGAATTTCAGCCCGCCTCTCGCCCCTTCGTGCTCCCTTCCCTCTCCTCTCATTGGTTGGCTGATGTGCCGGTCTCCGGCAGTTCCTGTTTCGGCCACCTTAACTTGTTGACGGTTTGCACGCCAATCTCAACCTCTGTGGCCTTTGATTGGGTCGCTCCGCCAATGTTTGTAGTGCCGATTGGCCTGTGCCGGCTCCGCCCCGCCCTTTTGCGGCGGGCAACTCCTTCCCCGTCCCGGCCTTCTTGATTGGCGTAAGGGGCTCTACCCGTGCGCTCGGATTGGCTGCTCTGGGCCGCGCGTGTAAGTAGCAGGGTACGCTGCGCGGGAGGGGATTGGAGTGGAGGCAGCAGCAGCGCGTTGACACGGGGTGTCCGCTCGGAGGATGGTCCCCGCGGTGGGGCTGCCGCTGCTCAGCCCGCCCAGCCCTCCTGTGAGTGCCGGGCGCTGCCGCGGGGGTGGGCCCACTGCCTGCGCTCAGAGCGGAGCCTGGTGAGCGGGAGGGGGGAAGGAGGAGGAAGAGGAGGGGCGGGACGGGGAGC
>VXBL01007713.1:1084569-1117108 GCA_013400195.1 Aramus guarauna
CGGTGCAGCCCCCCGCGGGGACGCAGCTGGAGAGTGCGGGCGGCCCTTTGTGGTGCGGCTGCTTGCTGCCCCTCGGGTGCTCCTGCAGGCACCGCGGTGGTGGCGGCCGGGCTTTGCTCCGGAGAAGTTTTATTGCCTCGGTTGTGAGGGTTGGGCACCTCCCTGACCCGCGTGGATAAGGTCTCTAAGCGCTGGCGCGTGTAGTCGGGGAAAGTGTAGTGATGACGGCACCTGGAGTGTGCAGAGTGGGGTGGTTTTTCATCTTGAAACGGTGAGGATCTGAGACAATTGACCATAAATTGCTGTTCAGAAAGGAAGCTTCGGGGAGAGCAAAACATGGGCGCTGTTTCTGAACTTTAATGTCTTTTCAGCATAGCCCAGGACAGAGAATGTGCTGTGCATCACCTCGGTGTGCTCCTGTGTGACATCTCAACCTGGAGGTTAGTCAGCTCCAGAGTAGTGTGGAAGTTAAGCCTTTTTATTTAGAAGTTGGTCCCTGGAAACTAATTTTTCCTGTTGGTTGTGTTTTCAGCTTGATCTCCTAAGCAAAGAAGGCTTATGGACATGCTCTGTTCCTTCTCTGCCTATTAATTTTAACGCTCTGGCCAAATTTCTATCAAATTTACCAGTGGCAGAGGTCTTAAAGAGATCGAAGTCCTTAGTTTCATGGAAATCAACATCTAATGAATGGCAGGAGATCACGATTATTGTTTACATTAAGGGCAGGGCACCTACAATCGAGCTCCTTGTGACAGACTGAAGGTGAACTGAGTCTGTCACCATACACGTGGCTAAATACAGCTGTAGTACACGATGCCATTTGTCCAGGAAAGTTTGTAGGGAAAAGGTAGAAGTCAGGAGAAGAAGAAAGGAATAGCCATGTGTTGAGTCACTGGCCATAAGTACATGGCAAATCACACGTCTTTATTTTTACTTTTCACGTAATAGCTTGGCCTTCTATTAGACTCCACCCAGACATATGATTATTAAATACTTTAAGCAAAGATAACTTAATGATTGCATGGTTAAGCATTCAGAAGTCAAGTAATATAATACCTTGGTTTGAAGCATGATTTTAACTTTGCTTTTACATACGCACAACATTGGGACAATCTTAATTATGTGATTACGTTACACAGCACTTTAACAAACTGCAGGGTATTGTTTGTCACTCATCAATTGTGTGCAGTAATCAGACTAATAGGAAGGAAGAAATTTCCTATGGGGAAACGGTTATTATTATACGGGTTTAGAATTTTTGATTCTGACTTTCAATTAATGCCATGGTAATGATCCATAGGCACGTTTTGGGGTGAGATAGATTTGACAACTGAAAATACCTTTGTTGTTGAATGGGAAATAAATTTAGAAAATGCTCATGTGAGTGTGATTTTAAGGTGTGTGTATTCAAAACAGCATATCAGATGTGTGCAGCAATGTGAGGGCAAACTTTGAAGTATTTGGATACTGCGTATTCCCTTAGTGATTTACTTATTCCCATAAGTTATAGAAACATGGGAAGATTTTAACAGAGTAGGTGAAAAATGGTGGTGGATCCCAGAGGAGTCTGACAGCTGCAAAGAGATAATTAGGATGCAAGCGCTTGATAGTGGCTTTGCTGCTTTAATTCTTGGTTTTCCAAGCAGTGTTCCCAAGACCTGACCAGGGACAGACTGAAGTGACTGTCAATCAAGTGGCACTGTGATGTGTGCCTGGCACCTGCCCCCTGTGTGCGTTGCAGACTTGACGTAGCTGAAGTTTAGTTGTAGTCTGAAATTCTAAAGACATCTTATGAACAAGAAGGCCAAAATTCAGTGAACGTGTTCTGCTGGCCAAGCTGCTCCAGCTGCTTTTCACCTTGCCTCCTCTTGGGTGAATGTAGAGGATACTTCTGACTTTCTTAAAGGGAGGAGTCAGAGTGACTTTTTGTGGGTTGTTTTTTGTGTTTGTATTTCTGCCCCCCCCCCCCATATGCTGAAATCGTAAGAACACCTCTGGCTTCCAGGGTTTGAAGTATAACAAATAAGCAACAAAGGCATTTGGAATAGTGCTCTATTTGAGTATCCTTTTAATTTGCAAAGTGCTTTGGCATAAGGTGTGTGACATTATAACCAATCATATCCAGCTTGGATGTGAATTAATACAGTTTATGGGTTGAAGTTGGATACTTATATAGGATAGAATAAATAAATACATAGGGAAGTCAAGAGCTGGGACATGCCACATGGGACAAGAACCATTCAGTGGTTTAATTTTTGTACAGCAGTGCTTGTGTTTTTGTAATAAGCTTTTGGATCCAAGATGGTCTTAAAAATAACTTTGTAAATGACATGTGACTGGGGGGAGGTATACATAGCATAGCATTTGATATGGTGGGATTCTCAATGAATCGTAGTTGTTTGCATTGTAAGAACTTGTAAAAAATGTCATGAAGGCTGTGCCACTTTGAAGGGTAGGTAAGTATCACAGCACAGTGTTTCAGCTGAGACAGTTTTCAATTAAATAACAATATTGAACATTGTCCCTGATTATTAAAAGGCCAGTGGAGATGTGTGCCTAGCTGTGTGTATAAATCAGGTGTTTAAATGAAAATGGATATGTAAACCATGTGTGTGCATAGCATCTGACAGCTTTAATGTTCCTAATCATTTCCTAATGGGACTAGTTATAATCCTCAGGCTTCTGAAGAAACATTATACTTGTTTCCAGCCTGAAGGACTGTTCAGCCTTTGTATTGCTGGTCACTTTATAACTTACTTCCTGTGCTAGTATTCCTCATCCCTGTCATGTTTGTGACTCCTTTATTCAAGTTAAGTCCCTCAGGAACACATTTTCCTGCTCTGAAGGGTATCAATCATAACATGAGTTGTGTGCATGTGTTCTGGAAAGTTGAGTGAAAACATCCCAGATTGAATGGTTGAGCAGTAGGGTTTCCTCTGTTTTAGATTGCAGTAAAACATAAAGGTCAACTCTCTGATTAAGAAACGTTGTGCAGTGCGCAGTTTATGTAACACTAACCTAACTTGCTGGTTAAAAGACAATTCCAGCTTTTGCATGTGCATATCATGTGTCCAAAGTGTACTTTGGTTTGACCTTACAAGTGTAGCGCTGTTGTCATGCTCTGAGTAGGCACAAAAGTGATTCTACTGTGTGCACAGGATTGACAAATTGTGTGTAAACTAAGTTTGTTTCCTATATGAAAAGCTATGGCATTAGTCTTTTAAGGTGAATGAATTACTTTTACAACCATGACACATGATAACAATCTTTTATGTTGGCCTCTGTGTGCCATTGTGATTCAGATAAGAAGAAAGTAGCAGACAGATAAAAATGTTTTGTGCTTCCTGTTAACAAGTGTCTTCCTCACCCAGTTACCTGAACTTCTATCAGGTTAACTGACCAAGATAAAGACTGTGAAATGAGATCAATGCTATCTAAAAGCACATCTCAATCATGCCAGTACTCTGACACCAAAATGAGTTCTTTGTGGTCCATCTCTAGTGAAGCTGAAATGATCAGAGTGTGGATCTATTAACTTTAAGGTCTAAACGCGGGTTTCTCAGATCTTGTGATCTGGAAGTCATTGGTGTGGTGGGCAGTGCCATGAGAAGATTATTGAAAACATTGGTTTTTAGGCTGTTGACACTATTAAAAGAAGTGTAAAGGTGTTATGGGAAGAGGAGAACTTAAGTTTAAAAAGTTTTGTTTTGTTACTACTGCAAGTAACTGAAATTTAAAGTGGAAAAAAAAGCTGTCCATTTGGGGTGTCTGCCTGCATTTGTAGTCTGCAATGAGTGGGTGGCTTATGGGACACTTAATTCATGCTAGCTTTCAACCTTTGAAGTTGGACTCTGCTTTGCTTTCATGCATCAGTGAAGTTGTTAGCTAGACCTTGAACACAAATCTTAGATTGGCTGGAAATTGCCTTTTGCTCCATACTACAGCTCTTCTTACTCACTTACTACAATAATAAAATGGTGATAGCCTGACACCAAGCACTCCAAATCAGCAACAAGATAAGGAACGCCATTTCATTTTTTCCACAATTGGAGGATCCATAATATTCAGAAATGCTATTTAAATATTATGTATCTGTAGTTTAAACACTTGATTCTTCTACATAAGTCTCTCACTTCTTGTAAATTCTGAAACTTCCTGTGTAATTGGAGAAGTTTAACTAGTTTTGGCATCATCTTGGGTCATAGTTCCACAAACATTAAGCCAGCACTGCCACCGCAAGAAGCACTCTTGTACCAACATAAGCAGTTTCAGTGTACTTGTATGGGAGTGAGGAGTTTCTTTGCAATTCTTTTGCAGAGTAAATTTTAAGTTGAGCTAACGTTCTTCTCTGGCTTCCTGTGTGAGTGCCAGTGAAGCCAGGGAGAGGCTACATCTCTCAGCATTATTTTGGAGCAGGTAAGACAGTAGGGGAGGGTAACCATCTTACCAATTTTTCTATTGCTGCTGTAAGGACAATTTTGCTGACTAAGGAAAGTTAGGTGGCTAGTTTAGCATATGTTCTAGGGTAACTCTGACTCTGTTGGCATCCAGATTCTGATAAAATAATTAATACAAGCAAAAATTGTTATTTTGCAATGTATTGCATTTCAACAGTAGGTTGCCTTTCAGAGCTCTGTGTAACTTAGATCTCTGTGTAAGTAGAGTTCTGTTGAAAATGAGCTGAATGGCTGGACCTAGAGAGTGATGATCAGCAGCGCAAAGTCTCTTTGGAGGCCAGTGACTAGTGATGTATTCTGGGAGTCAATTCTGGGTCCAGTCCTGTTGAACATTTTCGTTAGTGATCTGGATGATGGGGTAGGGTGTACCCTCAGCAAGTTTGCTGATGACACCAAATTGGGAAGAGTGGCTGATATTCCAGGGGGACCTCAACAAGCTGGAGAAGTGGGCTGACAGGAACCTCATGATGTTCAACAAGGGGAAATGCAAAGTCCTGTACCTGAGGAGGAGCAATCCTATGAACTAGTACATGCTGGGGCCACCCAGCTGGGAAGCAGCTTGGCAGAAAAGGACTTGGGCATCCTGGTGGACACCAAGATGAAGATGAGCCAGCAGTGTGCCCTTGCAGCAAAAAAGGCGAATGGTATCCTGGGCTGCTTTAAACAAAGTATTGCTAGCAGGTCAAGGGACATGAACCTTTCCCTCTACTCCGCACTGGTGAGTCCAAACCTTGGAATCCGGTGTCCAGTTCTGGAGAGAGATGAACGTAATGGAGAGAGTCCAATGAAGGGCCGCAAAGATGATGCAGGAACTGGAGCATCTTCCATCTGAGAAAAGGATGAGAGAGCTGGGACTGTTCAGCCTGGAGCAGAGGGGGCTCAAAGGGATCTCATCAAGATATATAAATACCTGAAGGGAGGATGCAAAAAGGATGGAGACAGGTTTGGGGTTTTTTTTCAGCAGTGCCCAGTGACAAGACAAGAAGTAATGGACACAAACTGGAATGCAGGAGGCTCCATCTGAACATCAGGAAACGCTTTATTTTACAGTGAGAGTGACTGAGCCCTGAAGCAGGTTGTGTACAGAGGTTGTGGAGTCTCCATCCTTGGAGATACTCAAAAGCCATCTGGACATGGGCAACTGTCTGTAGGTGGCCCTGCCTGAGCAGAGGGATTGGACCAGAGGGTTGAGGGTTCTAACCTCAACTGTTCTGTGATTCTGTAATACTCTAACCTGCTTCAGAATCTAAGAAACTCTCAGAAGAGCGCATGCTAAAAAAGTCAATATTTATAGTGCTGTAGTCACATCTTGCCTACATGACCATTTGTCTGTCATTGCTGTCTTCAGTTACGATTGCAGCAGTTACCATTTGCATTCAAACTGTAAAAAAAAAAGTGACAATTTCTGTTTGGTATAGTATTCACCTGTTTTGCACACATGTGCTCTGAACTTCTGAGTTGCAATTTCATTGCTCTGTGATATTAGCTGTGGGCTGCAGCTCTGCCTTCGAGCTTCTAACCAATCGTGCATCTAACACATGCACACCCTTTCTTCTGTTTTGCTCTCTCCACGGCTCAAGTTCAAAATGTCTTTTGGAGGCAGTTGTTGGGTACTACGCTGGTGTCTGTGTTCATTTCAATGAAAGTGGGGGAGAGCTGAGGGCTTCTTGGGTTTGTTTCTGTTTAAGTCTTTGACCCAAAGTGATGCTCAGTCTCAAAAGCTGATCATTTGGATTATTAAGTATTGTCTTTATCTGAAGCAGTGGTGTCTGTCAAGGTCATGTTTTATACCTGCTGTGGGTGGCAAATTAGAGTCCCACCTGCAAATTGTCTCAGGAGGCTTTATAGTCCATCTTACTCACTTTGTGGTTTTCCTGTTTTATTCTGGATAGGGATGGGAAGACCCTGTGTTTCTTAGCTTGGAAAAATTAACGTATTTGAGCTATCCCTTGCTAAGGAAAACAATGGAGATCTCCCACTTCCAATTTCACTTCAAAATATTTTTGCTAAGTGAGTCTCAGGTGGCAATAGGGAGATGATTTCAGACAGTGATAGAAAAAGAAGATGGAAGTAAGGCATTTTAATTTTATATAATGATTTTCTAATGAGGTAAAACTTGCAGGATCATGGTATCAGTCTGTCCCTTCCCTTTACCCATTCCTTTCAGACCTCTGCAAAATAATAATTTGGAAGTCTGGCTTTAGTTTCTGCTCTGTTGTCAGTGCTAAATTTCAACAGTAGTCTTATTGGCTTTTTCTTGTGCTTTTAGCACTACTTATTTACCCCTGGATAGCTCATGTATAGTAATTCTCCTAAGCTAAATAAGTGGTTCCTAAAGTGGTGGAATGAATAAATCCAGGTTTCCTATGGATTTGTACCTAGTGGTTCTATTTTGTCAAACATCCAGATCATAAGCTGAGACCTTTATTCCTGGGACTGAAGCAGTTGCCTGGTAGACCCACTTTATATAGAAAAAATTCTGAAGAGCAAATGTGCAAAATAGCATTGAGGTTGTAAAGGAGAATGACTCCTCTTCTGTCTGCCAAAATCTTTTGTGAGGAGCCTGGAATGAAATGTATATTGCGAAGTTGTGGGGTTTTTGGTTGGTTTTGTTGGACCTGGGGGCAGAATGTGTGTGTGTGTTTGTTTTTTAAAGCTCATTACAGCTGGTAATAGTGAAAGCATCACTTCTGGAATAATGTGCTGGCCTTTTCTGAAAAATGTGGCAATGCGCTGTCTGGACAGGTGCTTTGGAAGCAGTTTCATACATTTGCCAGTTTTGATGATTCAGAAAGTTAAGACAAGTTTCATTAACTAATTATTTTAAAGTCAACATATTTAAATGTGTCTTAGTGGCGTTTTATAAGCTGATCAAATTTACTCTCCATTAGAACTGAAATACTGTTTTATAGTACCTTCTACCTTGGCCATTTTTGCCTTAGTCCCATTAAGATTTATAGGGAAATCCTTTACTCTGGAAGGTCAATGTTTGTAACCAAATCTCAGGATGGATCTCTTCTGCATGTTGAACAGGAGCTTTATAGTGAAGACCCATACAATCTTGCTTCCTGTATCATGAACCCTTGACAAGTTCTGAGTTTGTGTCAGACTTCTCAAACCCCAAGCCTATAAAATGTTCAAGAACTTGACCATGTAATCCTGTTGTCTTTAATGACTTAATGACACCTGAAAAGATGAATTGAAAAAATTGACACGTAAACTCTCTGGATGGCCTGAACACTTCAGTTTTAGGATATTTTGCACTGCTTGTTAGGGTCCTCAAGAGCAACAAGTTGGTTTAGCACGTGTCTGTGTGTCTGGTGTAGCTTTCAGAGAATCACTTGATACCTCCTCAACACCTTAGGCCATTTTATAAATGGACTATGTGAGGATCTTGTATAGTTTCACAACAAAAAAGAGCTCAGGTTAAAACCAAATGATGAAGCAGAGAACAGCGTTCTGGCTATATCAGTGTGGCCAAAATGGAAGTTTTTATGTTTTGATTTTAAATTGGTTATCAAGCCTTGTGATAAAGCACTGTTCTTTGAATAGAGATTTCATTTGGAGATAAGGTGACATCAGAAAGCAGAATTAGGCTGACTCTTGCTGAAGCTGTAGCTTCTACATCTGCCCAGTTGGTCTTTGGTGTTTCAAATACAGCTTTCATAAGTGCATGGCTTCCTCAGTTATAAATAGTCAGCTTGGTCCCAGTGTTCAGAAACCATGATGACTTACATGTTATACCTTTTTTTTTTTTTTCAGGAAAACAGAATTATTTGTTCTTTAGGCAGTGTGCTGCCAGCAGGGTTTGGCTTGCCAACAGATGCTGAGTGGGAGCGCAGTTAGCCATGATACAGGCAATCTTTGTCATCTAATACAGGTAACCTAACCCCCCATAGAGAATGATGACTTGTTATGAGAGGAAGTTGTGTGCAATCTGCTTTGGATCCACTTAGCCTTCACCATCAAAACAGACTTTCTGACTCCTTTGTCAAGCACAGCATAATTAGATATCTATCTTCTATTTGAAAATAATTTTCTATTTTGAAGTATGCAGCAGATCACTGGGCATTGAAAGCCAGGGAGATGAGCACTGTCTTGTAATATAGTGACATTCCTCATATTTTCTCACTTCCTTCATGAAATTGGTATGTGGTAACTTGAGAATCTTAATAAAATATGTAAAGAACATGGGACTTCCCTGGTCATTGCTTTCTGATTTCCCAAAGGGAAGAGTTCTGGTCCTCTTACTTTGATCTGAAGTAGCTGAAGACATGCTTCAGGGTGACAGCTCTGGTCTTTGTGATTCTAGCTTGTGCATTAATTGTGTATTTACAGCTCTCTAACTCCCAAATACCTGCTTCCATATAACATTTTGTCCAGACCACAGGCGATAGTTTGCATAGGCATCTTCCTTTACTAGCACTGTGTGCCACTTCACTCTGTAGTACCAGGATTGTCCATGCAACATGTGAGGGTGGCAGCCGCTTGCATCTGGATACAAAATGTCCAGAGACACGTCTCCTTAAATATTTTTCAGAACATCATCAGTAATTAAGAGACTTGGTTCAGTAGCCATGATCTCTCTGTGTCTGCCCCTACCCCATAGTTTAAAAATAAATGAGGTTGTACTAACCTAGGAAGACTTGAGGGGCAGCAATGGTAGAGCAAGAAGGATAAAGTCAAGAGGTGGATCTTTAGATGATTAATAGGAAAGTTTCTTTTTTTTTTTTTTTTTTTTTTTTTTTTTTTTTTTTTTTTTTTTTTAATCAATCTGNTTTTTTTTTGGAAACAGATCTGCTCAATATTTCTCAGAGGAATGACCCTACAAGTAAGGTCTCCTGAAACTGCATGCTAGTGAAGGGTCACAAGCAATAATGACTTAATATTAATGAAAATTATAAGTAAAACCAAAAATTAATGTAGATATGAGGGTATATCACTTGAATTATAACCCTACTTCTTCCTCCTATGTTGTTATAAAAAAAAGAAAGAGGAAGTTTTCTTTCTAGTTCTCTTGCATGTTCCTATAGAATAGCCTTACTGAAACTTTATTGCTTTAAGTCAGCAGGAGGAAAAATACCAATGTATTTGAGTTTAGTAGAAACAAAAGAAGCAAAGAAAATAATTCTAAAAGCAGTGAAAGGTGGTTTTTTTTTTCCATCTGTAGTTATTTGCAGATACCTTAAAAAAAGAAAAAGTAGATTGTGTAACAAATTTGAGCTTATTGATTTTCTTTTCTTAACTTTAGCAGAAGCTCTGGGAACAGTCTGGTTGCCCTAGGAAACTGTCAGCTGGTTTGCATCAGGAATGTGTATTCTGGGAACAGTCGAGATACCTCTCTCCTGCCCTTTAATCCCTCGTGCATCCCTCATCAAAAGATGGTGTGTGTTGTGACCAGTGTGACACCAGCTGGGCAGCCAGCATATACATGCTACAGAGCTAGTCACAGACTGGAGTGGTATCCAGTCACCTGCTGTGTCAGCACTGACCTCACTCCTCCTTCTCTGCTCAGTCTCAGGTTTTTGTAAACATCTGGGAACTTTGTACCTTTAGGAGGTTTCATTTAGGTTGGTCAGTGGGCCCAGCTGTTGTTGTGACTGGGTGGATGAAGAGGCATGTTGAAGTAACAAAAAAACCTCTGTTTATTCAGAAACCAAACTGAAAAATATCAAAGGGATTCTTTTACCAGGAAAACTAGTCCAATTTCCTGTACAGTAGTCTTAATAGGCTACTTTTATAGGCAAAAGCAGTTGGTATTTGTAGGTAACAATTACAAAGGTAAGCTTTCAAGTTTAATTTCCTGCAATCATTTTATTAGGTAAATGCAAAATTAGAATAGAAGTGTTTCAAGGGGGAATGAAGAAACAGCAGTAAATAGTGTCTTTTTATCTGAACGGCACCTTGGTTGTGATTAAAAACTGGGATTAAAAGCTGGGATTAATTCTCTGGTTGAAGGTCACCTTGTTTTAAGACACTCATGGAAGACTGGAGAAGAGCTCCAGGAGTCACCCAAGTGAAGAGGATGCTGTCTCGCAGGAAAAAAACCGCAACATTTAAGTAGTTATTATCTATGCCTTAAAACTGATCTTAGCTGTAAATCATGGCTGACTACATGAGGGGTACAAAACTAGTAACAAGTGTGAGATTGTAGCATACAATGTAACAGCATAAGCTTGCTGAAGTATTTCATAAGGAAGAAAGATTTGGACTGCTGGTAGCTTTACAGAATATGCATAGCTGTGCATTAAAAAGATTCTTTTTGCTTCATACAGAAGAATGGAGTAGCTTTACTAATTTGAGGAAGATTGATTTCTACAGCCAAGGATAACAGATTTGAAGAATTATTTTCTTTTAAAAATTAATATTAAGGTTGGAAACACTTCCTAAATAAAAAGTGAAAAGTTAATGTAAAATAAAATAATCTAGACTAACTTTTTTCTTGAAAAGCTAAATTGGATGAGTGCATAAGTTTTGAAGAAAAAGTTTCATAAAATAAGTTGCCAAATACAACAATTTGTGTTTGAGTTTTCTGTCCTTTTTTAGAGCTGTAGAGGAGTTTAAATTACATTAAACTCAAATCTCCAGAACACAAAATGTCTTTTCATTTCTGGAAATGACATTGCATTTAAATTAAAATTGATATTTTGGGTTGATCTTGTAAGAGCTGTAAACTACATAAAGCTTGAGGAAACCCTCAGCACTAAATAAATATAAATATTGACTTGGTTCTCCTTCATCTGGCTACAGAATTTGGAATATGCTATATTCTCTCTGCAGAAGGCATTCAGCTGAGTCAAGTGAGCACGTGTCATGAGTGAACTTATGAGCTCAGAGGCAAACGTATTTTAAAGCAAATACATATCTTCTGCTTTAGAGAATCAGTGAAGGAATCTCTCAGTGAAGAAGTATTACTTGAGATGGAAGAAGTAGAGAAACCCATTATCAAAGCTCTGGTGACACAACAGCTGTGAGGAAGAAATGGCAACAGTATAAACATTATTCATCAACCCGCAGAAGTCTCCACCTAGGCATTTTTTTTAATTCACAGAGCCCATATTTTCTGTAGCTCTTAAGAATACCGCCTCCCTGGTGTTACCAGCTCTAACTGTTTTCAGGGGTATCAAGTAAAGTGCAAAGGTTTTTGTCCTTACAAAATAAGAATAGGAAAAAAACTTCAGGTCACAATGTTTCTTATGGTACAATCTAGCAATAGAAACACCAGAGTTGTATACAATTGCTGTTTAACAATTTTAACCACCTCTTTTCAGGTAGAAAATCAGAACTTGAAATAAATTAACCAGTTAATTAGATAATGTGTACAGCCTTTTTTTTTTCTTTTTTTTTTTTCTTATTGCTCCCACAAAACTGCTTTGAAACTTTTGGGGAAACATCGGTTGAATAGTAAACTTTAATAAACTTGACTTAAAGTAATTCCAGAGTAAAGTGAAATTAAAATAATGTTCATTGCATTCCTGTGCCCTGTCTTCTGTATGAAATGGGCTGTAGATCCCAGTAGAACTGAAGTACATCAAATAAAAATTTAAAGTTGTTTATGTTTGATAGTTTGTGAGGCTTATACACTCAGTGTATATTGAGTGACATCTGACTTGAAATGTGCAGGGAATGGCATCATTTGGACATAACTTTTTAAAAAAGTGCAGGGGAGGAAGAGAGAAATGGGGAGTCTTTGACACCTTTGTAATAAGGGCTTTCCATTTTTTCAGGATCAAAAGGTGGTTACAAGATGTATTAAAAAATTTCAGCACAAACTTCCACTAAGGCCTTGCCTATCTTCTCAAATATTATATGCAATGTATCGCTGAATCGTTTAAGGCATCTGCTCAGGAGGAAGAAATAAGACAATCAGAAAACTGTGTAGAGCGTGACTTTGAGAGATAGGGATGGTGCCTTTAGGAATAAGCATTGAGCTAAGGGGACACAGACCCTGGGCAGAAGAATATAGGACTATGGAGAACCTGTGTTGAGGGAGAGGGGAGAAGTGAGTGTCATGACTCAGGGCAGGGGAAGATGGGGTTGTGGATGTTATCTGGCCTGTGTGCAGGGAGAAGCAGGTGGAATCAGAAGAGCTGAGTCTGTTTTGGGGCAGGGTATTTGTGGGTGGGTGCACCCTTTACACCCTTTACCTTCACACAGTTGTGCTCTATCTGGAGCCTTGTGTGGTAACTGGCTGTCTAGGTTCACATTAATGCTTTGTATATTAAATACACTGTAACACAGAAATATTCCTTTGGTTCTCAAGTTGTATGAATTTGCATGATTAAAAAAAAAGGTTGCTTGGTGAAATCTTGGTCTTTCAGAAACATTAAATTCACTAAAACTAAAGACCTCTTTCATATTTTTGCTCCAATTTCCAACATACTTGCCATGGTCTAGTAATGCCCAACAACAGATACATCAACTCTGTCTTTATGGATGGTGTAGAAAAGTCAAGAAGCAGGGTACGTGACTGCCATACAATGCAAGCCAGCATCTTTTTTTAAGCGTAACATTTGTGAGCTTTGCTGTACCAGAACTATGTCCACATACTCTGTGTTTGCATCCTTACCCTACACAATATACGGTATTGCATACACTAAATTAGATGACCTCTTTTCCCCCTTGAATAGCCGTTTTACATGACACACAAGGTATTGTCTTAAGGATGAATACACAAGACTGTAGCATTACCGCTAGCTACTCTGCTTCTCCTGTCTTTGCTGTTAGCCTTAATGGGTGTAGATTCTGCTGGGCTGCTTTGACACAACTGAAAAAAAACCCCACTGAAACAAGGTGTGCTGACCTCAATCTCTGAATGTATGTATGAACATCTCTCTGGTTGCCAGCAGTGCAAAAGATGGCTGGGCTCTAACCAGATTTACTTGGTTTTTATAATCAGAATTGTACACCTGCTAAGCAGTCCTAGCTATCCTTTTCATTATTCAGTCCAGCCGCACCAAATACAATGAATGCAGCTAGAAGAAATAAGTACTGTTGACCATCACCAGCTATGTGCAGGAGGGATAAGTTATAGATGCCTTGGGTGGGAAACTGGCTTTCCTGGCTTTCAGAGTTGTGAATTTTCGCTAACTTAGAGGATCTGAGATACCAACTGGACGAATCTTACTACATGTAAACAAAAAACCCAAACGTTAGTGAATTAAGTTAAATGGATTTAAAGGAGAAGAAATCTGGTTTTTAAGATGAAGTAACACAAGGTAATTTATAAGAGAGTGAATGAAAGTGCTGAAGTTGCACCACTACTTTTTCCCACAGTAAAAGGCTGTTAACTCTGTCAAGATTTTTTTTCATAATTTATGCAGAGCGTGGTCAGTGAGAATGGAGAAAGCAAAGCTAAAAAGTGATGTGCTCCCATTAATGGGCTAGGGAAGTCTTTGGTAATTGTGTTTCAGGTAGGCTGAATGCCCACTGTAATGTAATGCCCACTGGAGTGATGTAATGCTGTAACTCATCTTGGGGGATTGTGTCTAATTTTGTGGTGGTGTGAACACCATTGTGTAGGTGCTGGAGTTGAATTAGGTTCCTGAAAACTTCAGGCACTTTGAGTTCCCCAAGCTGGTGTCACTGGTTTGCTTAACTTTGTGGTTTGCCAGCATTTCCCCTGTCTTCACAGGAACAGAGAAAGTACTTAAAGAAGGGGTGGAGCGGTAACAGCATCAGCTATAGTGTTTCTCCTCAGTTAATCTTTACTGAAGGCGAGCACTACATTCAGTTAACCTTTTGGAGTATAAAGACTGCAGAACAACATCCAAGTTCTGTTCTGGCACAATCAAGATTATTTCTGTTAATTTTACACGCGCATACATGCAGGCATGTGCGCCCTTTCTGAAGTGCTTTGGGAGCTCTATGGCTGGCTGGCTTTCTGGTTCCTAAGGATATATATTTTTTTCTTGTTTTTGATGTCAGTGTCAGTAATGATAGGCTCTGTTTACGTTAAGAACTGCTTGGTGTTTAAATTTATATTAAAAACCACCCCCACTTCCTTACAGTACAAACAAACAAACAAATACCCTAAAGATACGAAGCCTGTTAAAAGAAGCTGATGAGCTTTCCAGGAGGAGCCAGGGAGAGGTGAAGCCACGAGGAGTCTGAGGGCCCATGGGAAGAGTTGCAATAACAGGTTGGTTGGGGAGAGAATGAGCAGAAGCATGAACTAAATACAGACTTCAGCCTTATCAAAACATAGATTATTTTTTTTTTCCCCTGTAGTCATCTACAGTATACTCCATGTAACTTGGTCTCTAAAATTCATTCTCTGGTAGATACATGCTTGACCATCATTGACTTAATCTCATCTTTTGTTAATTTTTTTTCATAATGCTTTTTGTTTGTTTAAATACAGGCTACTGATATGTTCAAGAGGAGGATAAGCGAGATGCAATTCATTAGGCCCCTATATGTAAATTTATTTCATAACTTTATTTTAAACTAAATTTTATAAGAACAAAGGGCATCATTTTGGGCCATTTTATGCTATATGTTAATTCAATAACAAGTACATTTTATAATTTGCTGCATTAATAGCACTCTAAATTTGTCTTTAATAAAATGTACTCATTGTAGCTTGTATTTTGCTTAGCATTCACACTTTATTTAGAACTGGGAATTGAATGCATATTCAGTTAGGAAGAGCTGTACTTCCTCACACTCAGAAAACAATCATACACTTTAATTTTCCTTCTTGCTTCCTTAATGTAGTTGGGATTATAATTGCTTTTATATTTAAAGTAATTGAGGAAATAGAAACCAATTAACCATAGACAACAGGGATTCATGTAGCATCCGGCTAGGTAAATATACTGTGTTTTTAATGCTCACGTGACATGCTGTTGTACAGCCAGGTGATGAACTTGTGCGTGCATTGTGGTCAAAAGCAAAACAATCTAACAAATGCTATATGCTTAGAATTCAGAAGAGTGCAGGCGTTGTTAATTCCTTCCACAATTTTCTTCAGGCTCTCTTCTCCGAAACCATGCCAGAGATGACAGAGAATGAGACTCCTAGTAAGAAGCAACATCGGTGAGTTTGTGTGGGAAAACGACTATTTTGTAGTTCTGTAGTCTGTGGTCATGTCACAGTTATGAAGTTTCTAGCTAAAAGCTTGGCAATGAGGGTATTGACAAGAAGTTCTGAGGGTTGACCAGAGTTGATCCAAAAGTTTGGGAGCAATGGCTGCAACACTCCCTTTCTTTTTTCTCCTATCTATGCTAAATTACTTGTCAAAGACACGTCTACCTGGGCCACTTAAGCAACAGAGATTCTTTGATTATTACACTGACTACTCAGATGTGTCTAAAACTGTGTCGCCACCTCAGAGTGCAACCTGTATTATTGCAGAGACTCCTTGTATGTATTGGAGGATCACTGTACTCATTTTTGACAGAATAATTTAGATCCCTTCCTCAACTCCCATTGGAATCTAGATCTTACTCTCAAAATCCATCTTGAGGTTGAACAGCAACACTATGACCAAAATTTGTAACAAAATGACTCTAAGCTCATGACAACTTTTCCAGGTTTTCGTTCTTTTGTAGTAGCATGTTGATAATTGGTAGGGGAATCCTTCAGTCCATAGTTAAATACATCATCCATCCTATGCTAGGTGGCCATGTAGGATATGATTTATGATAAAAAAAGCTCAGAGAGAAGATTGATTTGTCCTACAGAAATTTTTTCAGTCGCTGTTAATTTTGTGACTTTTACCCCACTAATTGAGTATTTTGGATTCTGAATTGGTAATGGGAATCAAAGGGCAGCTGGGTCTCTCCAACCTTTATATTCTTGTACATATTTAGAATGTATGATCAATTCTGACTGGCAGATGATTGTTTTGGATATAAGTGAGAGCACTGTAGGTTAATGTAAAATAAGAAACTGCTTAAACTGATAGTTTACGTGCATTCCTGTTCTGGTGGTGCAAGTTTTCAATGAACACAAGGTTCATCACTTCTTGAATAGTTGTAGAACAGATGTGCAGGTTTCATTTGGCATTTATTTGCCTTGAAGATGTTAATCTTTAGGCATTATTTCTTAGCAAATGTCTCCAGGTCCGACCATCTGCAGTAGCATTAGTGTCTAGTCATTGTTGTCCAAGTTACTCTAGATGCACACTACTTTTGGTGAGTTACCAGAAATAAATGTATATCAACTCAAAGCGTAAAGGATACGTGCACCACACCATAGTAATCACCCATGTCATCCACATATATCTAGCATTCTCACTTCAGATTCCTTATTACATCTGGACTGTGTTGTAACAGTGGAAAAGGAGAGCAGAAGATGCTACTCTGCTTTTTGCCTACTCTAGTCAAGTGTCTAGACTGAGAGTGCACTGCTGGACAGAAATATCTTGAAAGATTTTTTTTTCCCCCCCCAGAATATTTATTTTTCCAGAAAACACATGCTTTGCATTACTATACTTCCTGAAAATATTTAGCTTTCTGCATGTATACAGTACATCTGAATTATATATGTAGAGTACACATTTGGGATTTATTGACTATTTGAGGCATTGCACAATGATTCTGACCTGGTTGCCATCAGTCCAGAAATTCCAGGTGGCCATCTGAAAACAAAGATAACCCTCACATATCTAAATTATACCTAGACAGAATTTTGACGCAGTAAAGAACCACAGCTGCAGAGGAATGGTAATTCTGGTTTCTCACACAAAGGAAGCATGCTTTATACCAGAAAGTATGATGTTTGAAGGTAATATGTCTGGAAAAATCAATTTGCATGGTAACATATTCTCCTGATTCACTGATCCAGTGAATGTAAAAGCAATATTTCAAACAAATGCTTAAATATCTTGTTGCTCAGAAATTAGTTCTACTTTTTTAGTATTTTGCCTTACTGAACACTGGATAGCGTAATAGTTCTCGCTGAACAGAAACATAAAAATCCAGCTCCTCCCTATAAATATGTAACAATAATCAAATGGAGTATTATGCCGTGCCTTATTATACTGAAATTGATTTAAGTCTGAACACAAATGAGTTTTTGTTGGAAACTATTTAATACTGATGTCTAAGACCAATCCTTGTGAGTGTGACTTCTACTACATTCTTGTTCACAGAGCAGAATATAATATTTAGTATTTTTAGCTGTAATGGAAAAAAAATAAAAGAAATGTTTGTATGTGGATTTTTTTCTCTTCTGTTTCACATCACTGTTTTCCCTTCGTATTTCACAGAAAGAAAAACCGTGAGACACATAATGCAGGTAGGAACATTATGCTTTGTCGTTTGGTCTGGAAATAAGCACAGATGCTTTGAACTATTATAACATATTTTGTATGGAGAAGGTTCCTCTGTAGGAGTTTATCACACTAAAAAAGCCCACCCTACCAAACACCTTTCTATGCTCTTGCCTAGAATATCTGTGGAGAAGGGCTTCTCGATTGGTCTCTAGTTTGCTGGTTTCCACAGTACAAGGTTACAGTAGCAGCCTAAGTATGAAATAGGACCATGTCCCTGGCTTTCCATTGCTAGTAAACTAAGTAGTAAACAGTTTCAGTTGTGTTCAATTCTGAAGGAAAATAAATGCACAGGCATTCTCACACAAATAATACTCACTTAAACCAGAGAGAGATATCCAATCCAAGATATTTAGAGGTCCCCTAGATTAGAAATATTGCTCTAGCCTGTCCCTGAGGCACTCACCTGGATGTTGGCATCCCAGAAATTCTGTGCAGATACTGGCTGTGTGTTGCAGGAGTCACATCCCTTGGGCAGCAACTAGCCAGTGTCTAGCTCCAGTGGCTTCTTCTTCAAGTAGCAGCAGAAAGATGGACTGGGGAAGGGTCTGACAGATTTTGGCCTAGTTTATCCTAAGAATTTTTTTCCAGTTCTTGTTTTATTAAATAGCATTATTGTGTGGTCTTCCCACACACAAAAAAACCCCGCAAAAAACAAAAAAACAAACCACTGAGTAGTTTCCATGTGAAGGTTGTGGAATATAGTGCTTGTCAGGCTGTGCCCAAGGTGTGGCCAATTTCTTAAGAAGTATCAGGAAATAATCTTACCAAGTTTACTTTTAAGATTACTAATCTTGTTCTAATTCTCAGCTCCTGTTTTACTTGCTGATAGCTTTCCAAATTCTTCATCTACTTGGCTGAACTCTACACGATGTAGGGACCAGCTCCCATCAACCCTGTAGCTTGCTTAGGATAAGCTGAGTAGAGTATGGAAGATACTATCAAAACAAAGGAATATCACTTCACAACCACTGTGATATCTGTATGTATTAGTAAGATATATAAAAATTAAGTCCCAAGGATCATGTCTTTTAGTGTTTATACAGCTGCTCTGATTGATATGGTAAATTTCTTGCAGAAGAGACTTTGTCTTGCTGTGTTTAGTGTATTTTGGCCTGTTTCTCTCAACACCACCAGTCTGTCCTGAAACACAAAAAATTAGTAGTTTGAAAAATGTAAATTGAACTGACAGGCTACTGAAATAAAACTGTTCAAATAAAATCAGTATGTCTTTTGTAAAGGAGCACAATAAAATATACTCACCGGCGAATCACTGTGTTTCTGTGTGCCGGCAAAAGCAGCCCAGCTGTGCAAACCACAAGGTGATACTCAGCACGATGAACAAACAATATGTCGATTTGAATCTTGACAAAGCCATGACAGAACTTTTTTTCAGACTCTTTGGGAAAAAGGCGTCTAATAGTTTTAGTTTGTGTAGACAAATATTTCAGTCCAAAAGAAACAGCTACATGAGACTGAACTATATTTGAAAGAAGCTGGACTATAGTGGGTGGAAAACAGAGATTAATACTGCCTGGAAAAAAATGTGCCCAAACGTATTTACATTGCCAGACTTGTAGTGTAGACCCTTTGTGTCAGTGTTTAGGCCTTGTGAAGAGGTAAGTGATGTCACTAGAGAACTATAAATGAAATATTTTCTGATCTTCTCCAAAATAGATAATTCACTGGAAATACTGTTCATTAAATATTTTCTTTACTCTCAGTCATAATCAGACCTTGCAGAACAGTTATACCTTTGAACGTAAAAAAGAGTAAGTGATAGGGTTACCTAGAGCTTCAGCTATATTCAATGTTGGCTGCTCCATTAATATAAATTTAAAATTGAGATTGAAAACTGGTAAAATCTAAATTATTTCTCTTTTGATGCTAAACTTGGCATTAGGATTTAAGAGACCCAGATTTCCTTCCCAAATCTGAAAGTGATTCTTACCATAATCTTGGTTCATTTGTTTTCTGTATGCCTAAAGTTAATCTATCTGCTGTTTGAAAAGGGTTTCATAAAACTCAAGTAGAAAGCGTTACCAAAACCTGAATTTTGGGTTGCAGTAACTCCTCTTTTCCACAAAAGGGTCCAGAATATCCCCGCCTTTTAAAGATATTGCTTACAGCTTTTAATTCTGTTGAGTATTAATTCAATAACTGAGGTTTATTTTAGATGAATTTTTTTCCTCTCTCAAGTAACTGAGGGTTCCAGTACATCATGAAATAATGTATTTATGAGCCCTTACATTGGTACTAGTGCTGCTGTGCTGACTTGCCCAACCAGCTGACACGGCACATGTTATTTTTACTTAGTGGAGAGACATCGAAAGAAGAAGATTAATGCTGGGATAAACAGAATTGGAGAACTCATTCCCTGCTCTCCAGCACTTAAGCAGGTGAGTGCCCATTCAGAGGTACATACAAGTTTCCTCTAAAATGCTTGTGTGTTTCCTTGTCTGTAGAAGTACAAACACTTATTTTGCTATTTGTCTTAGGAAGAAGGCAAAACTATCTGAACTAATATGCTTGAAATTCTGAACTAGTTTTTAGTATTTTAAAAATTATTTGTAATGGAATTGCTTTGTGGAAGTGTAGGGCCACACGAATGTAGTTATGCAGATTTTGAGCTTTTTATCTGAAGGTGTTGCACATGGCTGCTGAAGGAATGAAACAGTACGAGTTGGACACGTGACTGATCTTCTTCTCAATTCATACATGCAGTATTTTTGAGCAGGTGTAAGCTAGACTAATTTGCCCATAGCGATTTGGTCAGCTTGCTGATATCTGCCTGTGCGGTTGATTCACAGCTTCCCAAAGTTCTCATTCAGGGTGCCTGAACATTAGTAACCGAAGATAAAATCCTGTATCTCAACTGCTGCCTGGCCTGTTGCATTGAGCGGATGGATGGATGGATGGATGGATGGATGGATGGATGGATAGCTGTTCACCCTTTCTTTCTTCTGTAGGTCGGGCGACATGCTAGACAGAAGTAGGTTAGATTTGGCCAGTGGGTTACTGGTTACATTGTGCAACTCCTCTTTGTCAAAGTAATTTTCTACTGATGATGTTCAATGTAGTCTGTATGATGCTTGAGTGGTGAAAGCTATGATTTAAGCAAGATCATTTTTTGAGTCATTCTCCAATCCCTTCTCTGCGTTTTGCTGGTGATCACTTAATGTCCTAAGATGTAAAGAGAACTGCATGCATGCTTATTTTTGTCATCTTTCATAAAATGGGATGAAAGCAATTCAGAAAGTGATATGATAGTTAAGACAGTGTCCTTGCGAAAGATGAAGCAAGACAAAGGATTTGAGGTTGATGCACAGAAGTGTCTTTTTTAAGATAGAGCCATGTACAGCAGGGGCTTTTCCTACAGAACAGTAGAATACTAAAGAAATTAAGAAATGAATGAGGGGCTTCACAGACAGAATAATCATAGTTTCAAAAGGAAGATGGTGGCGAGGTTATGGCATATTTTCTCTTCCCATATTCTCCAGTATATTACCTTCAAAATTATGCATACACCTCCCTGGATAATTGTTCTGTATTTGTTTCTTTCCTAATAAAATATTTACAAGGCAGTATCCTGGAATTTTCATGCAATGTATATGTTTATTAGTGAACGTGAATTTTATGCTGCTCAGCAAGAAATGATGCTTGCGGTTTGGGTTCTGTGGCCTTAGTGTCTAGCTTCAGGCATTGGAAAATGTCGACTTCGGCATTGAAAATGTTATTCTGTAAAAACTCGTGGCATTTTAGGGTCAGTATCACTCATGAAACCTGTGGTTCATCTAAAAAAAACCTAAACCAAAACAAAAAACAAAAACCACACACAAACACACACACACCCCCAAACAACAAAAATGGCATCCCAACAATAATCAGAGAATCATTCAGGTTAGGACATTTTTAAAGTAAAGACCTCTTAGAGCAACTGCAATCTCATCATTAATGGATCTATAGACCACTGATAGACTTTTCTCCTGATTTTACATATATGTTTTTTTTTAAAGAGCAAGAACATGATCCTGGATCAGGCCTTTAAATATATAACAGAAATGAAAAGACAGAATGATGAACTACTGTTAAATGGAGGGAACAATGAACAGGGTAAGTACAGATGCTGCCAGAGGCTCTGGAATTTCTGTCGCTCACTTCCACTGTGTGTGTTAGTACTGACTAAGAACAAAAGCCTGGATCAAAAAACTTGGGAACGCCAAAACATTATACACATACAAGAAAAATACAGCTGCTTAGAATATCTTGAAACAAGAGGCCAACAGAATGCCCAAGTGCGTGTTTTTGCACATAGCTATGAGATAATGAAGCAATCACATTGTGATGTACAGTAATTACAGAGTTTATAGGTGATGTGACATCATCTAGTAGATTCTGTCCCAATTTATTCTACTGTAGTGACCAGACCGATTTCTGACAAACTTCAGTTAGATTTTTTCATCAAAAACATGGCGTTCCCTTCATGCAGAGCTTTTTTTTTTTGTTTGAAATGCTGTAAAAGCAATAACAGCCTATTTTATAAAGATATAATGCATCATATAAAATCTTCTTGAACAGATGCATAAAAATACAGTAATGTGGTATGACAGAAATAATCTCAGAGCTAATGTTGTGGTTTGTGATTTTTATTTCTACCCATAGAATGGAATTCTAAATAGTTCTATTTTTATCTTGGCAATGCAATTAGGTTTGAAAAACTTAGGTGATTTTCCTAGTTAGATGAGCCATCTCCAAGTGCATTGCCAGTTTTTGTGGCTCTACCTAAGTGCTTTGTATTTAATTTTGCATATCATTTTTAGATGTGATAAAACTTAAATTGTCCTGGAAAGCCATGAGATTATCAATTAAATAAAAAGAGGTTTAGTGTTTCCAAAGGAGCAGGGAAAAGAAAAAGATAAATTAATGCGTTCATCTTTCCTTCAGTAATTAAACAATTTGATTAGTGTTCAATTTCATCTGAGATAGTCCTGATGTTTGTTCTATCTAAATAATTTGACATATCCTGCTATTGGTACAGAATAGTCTGTGAAGTTCATTCACTTTCCCGCTCAGTAAAGAGGCTTATCAGGATAAGAGTCGTCATTTATGTTATGTTAACCATTTTAAGAGCGCATACATTATTAACAGTTTCTTTCAATACTGCATAGTATTTACTCTCCAAGACATGCGGTAACATTACCTACTATTTGCTCTGGTGCTGTTGTAATGGAGTGCTCTTGTTGTTTTGTAGCTGAAGAGATAAAAAAACTCCGGAAACAGTTGGATGAACTGCAAAAGGAAAACGGGAGATACATCGAACTACTGAAAGCAAATGATATTTGCCTGTATGATGACCCTACAATCCACTGGAAGGGAAATCTCAAAAATGCGAAGGTCTCGGTTGTTATTCCCAGTGATCAGGTTCAAAAGAACATCATTGTCTATTCAAATGGGAGTCAACCCAATGGGAATAACCAAGGAGCATCTGTCCAGGGAATAACGTTTAACGTTGGTCATAATTTACAAAAGCAAACAGCAAACGTCGTGCCAGTCCAGAGAACTTGCAACCTAGTGACTCCTGTGACGATTTCTGGTATTTACTCCACAGAAAACAAGCCCTGGTCGCAAACTACAGTTTCTCTGGCATCCGCTCAGCCAGTTCCAGCAGGGAACGTTCTTGAGCTTTCCACCTCAGAGAATGAGCGAGGCATGCTCACCGCTGCTACTGCCAGCTCACAGAGCACGTCTGGATCTGGAACAGAACAGGAACTGCAGTGTTCTTCAAGTAATGTACCACCGAATGATCAAAATCTCCCCAAAAGTAAAAATGAGGAGGAGGGCACTAAATCAACAAAGAAAACACTCCTGCAGGGAATTGGCCTTCCTTCCAGTGCTTCCACGGAAGCCTCCCAGGTTCAACAGGTGAATGACACTTGCTCAAATACACACAATTCTAGGAGTGACATTCAGGAAGGCTGTGTCACTTCAACCACAGGCACAGCTTGTGTGCCATCTGTGAGACTGTCTACTGCAGATAGTTTTTCCTCTGTAAATGTCCTCAAAAGTACAGACTTAGTAAGTAGTGCTGGAATGCCTGTGACTTCTGCAGCAGAAGGAGTTAAGGCTGTGACGGCAATAAGCACTCTGCCTGCCAGTCCCCTAGATAACTGCTGGTCTTTTTCAGGCTCTTCGGGTGTTGGCGCTTCAGACTTGAAAAACATGAGTAGCCTTACACGGATGCCTTCAGCTGGAAACACGCAGACCACGTGGACAACTTTGCAGCTAGCGGGAAATACTGTTCAGCCACTAAGTCAAACGCCATCCGGTATAATGACTGCACTATTAAACGAGCCAGTTAATGGTGCTGCTACTGTATCTTCTGCTCACAGCAGGCCTTTAACTACAAGCATCAGTTTGAATACTTCCCCGCCTGGGGATGGCCAGGCAGCTGAACAGATTGTAGTTACTTTGCCTTCGTGCCCGCCCTTACCTATGCAGCCATTAATCAGCCAGCCACAGGTTAAAACTCAGGCTGCAGGAAATATCCTTCCATTAAATTCAGCTATGCAGGTGATTCAGATGGCTCAGCCAGTCGCATCAGCTGTTACAGGAGCACCAGCTAACCAGAATGTCATTATTCTCCAGCCTCCAAACCCTGCTCCGTGCCCTCCGATTGTGAGAGCGGAAGTTCCCAGCCAAAATGTTAGTCAGCAAATTGTAATTATACAAGCGGCTAATCAGAATCCTCTTCCCCTCCTCTCTGCTCAGCCTTCCACTTCTGTAAGAGTTCCCGTGAATGGGCCCACTGCAATTGCGAACTCTAGCAGCTCCTTACAAAATGCCTCTCTTCCACAGACTTTTGGAGGGAAACACCTTGTCCATATATTACCGAGACCATCCTCTTTGCCATCTTCTAGCTCTACGCAAACGTTTTCAGTGACAATGTCAAATCAACAGCATCCTCAAACTATCTCATTAAACGGGCAGCTTTTTGCTTTGCAGCCTGTGATGTCTTCATCTGGAGCTTCAAATCAAGCCCCTATGCAAATTATTCAGCCCACTACCAGCGAAGATCCAAATACCAATGTTGCCCTCAATACGTTTGGTGCTTTAGCTAACCTCAATCAAAGCATATCGCAAATGGCTGGACAGAGCTGCTTACACTTGTCTCTCAGCCACCCTACCAATCCTACAACTGTCAATAACCAGATTGCCACAGTTAACTGTGTGTCATTACCAACTTCTGTGGCATCTTCAGTACCTGCAGAGGTTTCGGTACTAACTAGCACATCTAATTCAATAAACGCTTCCCCCAAAAAAGCAGCCGCTAGCTTGCCATCCAATGCAAAATCAAAAAGGACGAACAAAAAGCCAAGTACGAAGAAGCACCAAGCAGTCAACAGTAAAGTCTCCTGTCCAGCAGTTCCTTGCAAAGACACAGGGAAGGTGGACTCTGCTCCCATGGAAACGGTGGCAAATCATTCAAACGGTGAGGGGCTGCTTGAAAACGCTCCAGCAGTATCGCAAGCTTTAGCAACATCACAGGCAAGTGGTGTGGCAGCATCGAGTGTTGTCAGTGTTTCTGACTGTTGTTCCAAAGAAAGCGCAAGCTCTGAACAGGCAGCCAAAACCTGCTCTGTCCCCGAGCAGAGCTCAGCAGAGGCGCCAGCTTCCTCACCGCTGGCATCTGTGGTGTCAGAGCAGCTGGCGCTCGTCCCACCGACTGCCAAAGATGCTGCTCCTCGCCAGCAGGCCCGAGGGTCTCAGAACCGTCCACCAACCGGCTCTGCCTTGTCAGAGTCTCCCAAACCCTGTGAACCTCCCAGCACCTTAGCGTCCTCTCGTACTGAAGCACATGTGACACATTCTCAGGTTGCTGGGACGTCCACAGCACAGAGCAGCACAGCAAGTCATACTTCCAAGGCAGGAACGATTTCGGAGTCCTGCAACATTGCGCAGGATTCCTCAGTGGTAATGCAAGATACGGACTTGTTAGAAGGACAGGGTCTAACGAAAATGCTATCTGATCTCACGAAAGAAAGAACAGCTGTGGAAAAAACTTCTTCATTTACTGTTCAGGGGGAGCATTCTGATTTTCCCATGGAAAACTCTAAATCAGCAGAATCAAGTGTTGATTTGCCTGAGAAGCAGGAACTCTTGCTAATGAACACAGAGGGTGATACTCTCTCCCAGCATCACTCCTGCATTCCTGATCAGGAAGTAGTCAGTGCTTCCCTTATCACTAGCAGGCAGGCAGACTCCCCAATGTCAACTAGCTCTGGCAGCAGTCGAGGCTTCTCAGTTGCATCTATGCTGCCAGATACCACCAGAGAAGACATTAGTAGCAGCACCTCAACCAGTACATGTAACAGCTGCACATTTTCAGAACAGACTGACATTGTAGCTCTCGCAGCAAGAGCTATTTTTGACCAGGAAAACCTTGAGAAAGGTGGAGGAGGACTACAGGTTAACATGAGGGATGCCATCTCTAAGTCAACTGAGGTCACACCTTTGGAGAGAGAGCAGCAGCCTTTTAAAGCTCAACCAGTGAAAGAAAACAATGCAGGACCATTGGAAGCAGCACCAAATAAATTCAGTACTCAGGATACAGTACAGACAAATGTCGATAGACAGGTTGAAAAGCCAAGCTGCTCTGTAGGAGGTGTGGAAACATCAAACACTTCTTTGCAGATTTCCACTTCCCAGTCACCAAGCATAACCAGCTTAAGTGTGAATAATCTGATACACCAGAGTCGCATTGTCCATCCCCTCGTGAGTTGCTCAAGTTTATCCCAGTCTTCAGAGCCAGCAAGTGTCCTTGCAACTGTGAGCCTCGCCCTTCCATCTAGCACGTACATCAACCAGTCTCCAGGACCCGCTATGATGAGTGAATATGCTCAGGAACAACTGAATGCTATTAGGGCAAGCACCATGCAGGCTCCCCAGCTGCAGGAGTCACACTTAAAGCAGCAAAATCATGAAGGTCGCAAGGACTCTGCCAAGCGGACTGTTCAAGATGACCTTTTGCTCTCTACAGCAAAGAGACAAAAGCAGTGCCAGACAACCCCCATAAGGCTTGAAGGGATGGCGTTGATGAACCGAACACCAGAGAGCATTGCTGATCAAACACAAATGCTAGTCAGTCAGATTCCTCCTCCTAATTCATCCAATTCGGTGGCATCAGTGAGCAATCAAGGGCACACGGATGGCCTTAATAGGTTATTCCCATCAAACAGCAACTTTGTAACACCAGCTTTGAGGCAAACTGAAGTTCAATGTGGTTCTCAGCCATCAATTTCAGAGCAGCAAGGCCAGGCAGGGCAGCACTTGCAGCCAATTCAACATGTTCCTGCTCAAGGTATATCTCACCTTCACAGTAATCATCCGTACTTAAAGCAACAGCAGGCTGGCCAGTTAAGAGAAAGGCACCACTTGTATCAGCTGCAGCACCACGTCAGTCACGGGGAAAACTCAGTCCACTCTCAACCCCATAGCGTCCATCAACAGCGAACAATACAGCAGGAGGTGCAGATGCAAAAGAAACGAAATCTCATCCAGGGAACACAAGCCACACAACTTTCTCTACAGCAAAAACACCACGGAAGTGATCAAACACGGCAAAAAGGTGGTCAGCCTCATCCTCACCACCAGCAAATGCAGCAGCAGATGCAGCAGCACTTTGGAGCTTCCCAGCCTGAAAAGAACTGTGAAAATCCTGCAACAAGCAGAAATCATCACAACCACCCTCAGAGCCATATAAATCAGGATATTATGCATCAACAGCAACAAGAAGTTAGCAGCAGACAGCAAGGTTCAGCTTCTGAACATGTGGCAGGGCACAATCAGATGCAGAGACTTATGACCTCAAGGGGCTTAGACCAGCAAATGGTGTCCCAGGCGAGTATCGTAACCAGACCGTCAGATATGACGTGCACCCCTCATAGGCAGGAAAGAAATAGAGTTTCCAGCTACTCTGCTGAGGCGCTGATTGGGAAGACGCCCTCTAATTCGGAACAGAGAATAGGAATATCTCTTCAAGGCCCTAGGGTTTCTGACCAGCTTGAAATGAGAAGCTATCTGGATGTTTCTAGAAATAAAGGGTTGGTTGTTCATAATATGCAGGGCCGCTTATCTGTCGACCATACAGTTGGCTCAGATGTGCAGCGGCTTTCTGATTGTCAAACATTTAAGCCAACTGGACCCAATCAACAACCGACAGGCAATTTTGACGTACAGGCTTCAAGAAACAGCGAAATCGGTAATTCTGTGTCAACCCTCAGGGGCATGCAGTCGCAAGCTTTTCGAATCAGTCAAAATACTGGGCCATCGTCCATAGAGAGACAGAAGAGATTGCCCTACCAGCCAGTACAGGGTATTCCAACAGGAAATACCCTGCCATCAAGGGAAAATGAAAACACGTGCCACCAAAGTTTTATGCAGAGTTTACTTGCCCCTCATCTTGGAGATCAAGTTAGTGGAAGCCAAAGATCAATCCCAGAACATCAAAGGAACACGCAGTGTGGTGCCTCCTCCACAATTGAGTACAACTGTCCCCCAGCACGGGAGAGCGTCCACATCCGAAGAGACAGTGATGGCCAGAGTAGGGAGAGCTGTGACATGTCTATTGGTGCAATTAACACAAGGAACAGTTCTTTGAATATTCCTTTTTCGAGTTCTTCTTCCTCAGGAGACATTCAAGGTCGCAATACAAGCCCAAACATCTCTGTGCAGAAGTCCAATCCCATGAGGATGACAGACAGCCATGGAACTAAGAGCCACATGAATACGCCTGTTTCTAGCAACATGCATGGAGTTGTGAGGCCAACTCACCCTCACCCGGCAGTTTCTCACGGAAATGGCGAGCAAGGACAACCTTCTGTTCGTCAGCCAAACTCTTCAGTTACTCAGCGGTCGAGGCATCCTCTGCAAGATAACGGAGGTTCTAAAATACGTCAGCCCGAAAGGAATCGATCTGGAAGTCAAAGACATGGAAATGTCTTTGACCCTAGTCTTCCCCATCTTCCTCTGTCCACCAGTGGCAGTATGATCCTTGGGCGCCAGCAGTCTGCGATAGAAAAAAGAGGAAGCATTGTCCGATTTATGTCTGATGGCCCTCAAGTCTCTAATGATAACCCGGCCCCTGACCAACATACTCTCTCTCAGAATTTTGGATTCCCTTTTATTCCAGAGGGTGGCATGAATCCACCGATAAATGCCAATACCTCTTTCATCCCACCAGTCACTCAGCCTAGTGCCACTCGAACACCAGCTCTAATCCCGGTCGATCCTCAGAATACCCTGCCATCCTTCTACCCTCCTTACTCTCCTGCCCATCCTACCCTTTCCAATGACATCTCTATCCCTTACTTTCCCAATCAAATGTTTCCTAACCCAAGCACAGAGAAGCCAAGTAGTGGAAGTTTAAACAATCGATTTGGATCCATTTTGTCTCCTCCTAGGCCTGTTGGTTTTGCTCAGCCGAGTTTTCCTTTGCTTCCAGATATGCCACCGATGCACATGACCAACACGTCACACTTATCCAACTTTAACTTGACATCTTTGTTTCCAGAAATAGCCACAGCTCTTCCTCCAGATGGTTCAGCAATGTCGCCTTTGCTTTCCATTGCAAACACATCTGCTTCAGATTCTTCTAAGCAGTCTTCAAACCGACCTGCCCACAATATAAGCCATATTCTAGGTCATGACTGCAGCTCAGCTGTATGAAAACTGATAGACTTGACTTCTAGTCTGATGCGTTGTTTATATATTTAAGAAGAAGAAAGTGGATCTTATGGGCATCCCTGAAGAGACCATTCATAGCATCACTGTTTATTTGCCTAAATGTATGTATATGGGTACTTTCCGTATTTATATACACACTGTATTTCCATCCACCTTACTAACTTTAAAGCACCAGTGCCTATAGCAATGCTTACTTACTAGTAAACAGTAAGGATGCAACATTGAGAGCTGTGCAAATCTTGGTTGTTGATTTTCCAACAATCAAGTTTGATGTCCGATTGTTCTAGGGTAAGGGCCACCCTCAGTAATACATGGATGTAAAGAAAGGAGTGAGAGCATCCGTATGGGAGACAGGAAACAAATGCTAAAGGTTTCGTTTTGTCTCTGATGTGTTTACCTGAAACTACAGACGAACTTGAAGTGGCTTGGGTTTCTCTGTTTCCTTTGTAAAATACCTTCAGGAGCCTCAGCACAAGTCAAGTCTGTGTTAACCCAGCGTTAATTGATAAAGACGTTTGTTGTGCGGCTTTTGTCTGTTTGAAGCTTGTCACATGCACATGACTTAAGGCTGACTTTACCTGGCAAAAATTACTGTGTGTTTCCATGGTCAGCAATTAAAAATACTGGTTTAGAAAACTCAGTTTTCTTTAACCCACGACTTTCTGTTTCCAAGAAGAATTTTGTTTGGATCTATTTTAACAGTGGCTTCAGTTACTGCTGAACTTGGTCAACGTTTTAATGTAGCTTACAACTCCTTCTGGTGTAGTCAGCAGAGACAGCAATTGTATTTATTGCCATTTCATTGTTCGTATGCTGCAAGTTACCTCAGGGTGGGTTTTGTACCTTGTTTAGCACCTTCTTAATGTCTTGGTTTTGTTCGGTTTGGGTTTTTTTCCCCTCTCCTTTTCTTTGGCCCTTGCTCAAACACCAGCTTTCTGGTTTCTGTGAGTGACAGCCCTTTGTTGTACAAGGCAGCGCATGGGAGGAGGACTGAGCCTGTGGCGTCCCGCAAAAGGCACGGTGTTCCCTGTGGGCACAGTTACTAAATGGGGCCAACAGGATCGAGCCCAAGTAAATATCAGTACTTTGCACTTGAATGCACCTTTTGTCTAAACGTGTATGATTGTGGCTGAAGGAGGAACACAGATGTGTCAAGGTGGAAGCGCTGCAGACCAGGAAGACGTTGTGCTTTGAGCACCACGAGGAAGGGGGATGCGTTTGTATGTGCATGAGAGATGGAGTGAGTGTACGCACGCTGGCTGAGTCTCCAGTATTTTCACAAATTTTGGTCCCATTTCTTTTAAAGGAAAGGGAAGAACTAGGTAAGTTTTATTTATTTAATGGCTCTGCAGTATGATTTTTCTTAAAACAAGGCAGAAATATTTTTCTTTTATGTGCTTGGAAATACCATTCTGGTTTTGATTCTTCACGTAACAGTAACTTCAGGTCTCCTTGTATGCAATCCTCTATTTACCAGCTGGAGAGTGGCAAAAACTGCCCTGGGGCCTCTTCTCTGGGCAGGGTAAGCTTGAAACACTTGTGTATTGCCCACCAGTGCATCGTCTTGCTGCTTCTGGGACCTGTCACAGGTTCTTCCCCGGCGCCTTTCCTAGTGGAATGGTTAGGGGAGAGCATGCTCCCTGGGATTTTTTTTAGGGTTGTTTTTTTTTTTTCTTTAAAAAGCAGAAAGGAAGATGTTCCTCCATCTCCAAGAACAGGACCCACAAAGAGGGACCTGAAAGTTTTTTCATAGCTTGACTGCCCAGGCTTCATTTTTGCTAAGTCCTTTTACACTGATCCAGAAAAGTGAAGAGGCTTTAGCATAAAGAAGAATTGGGCTGTGTCTGTAGTTAGTCCTGACAATGTCTTCGCTCTTGTAACCTGGGGTCTGATGTTTTCCTGCAAAGTAAAATGGTTCTGATTAAAAATTGGGAATTGCTTTTTTAATTCAGATGGAGCTTATCTTAGGATACTAAATCCAAGTGGTGCATCAGTTCTCTGTGTTTATTAAAAATAATAGATTGAATATTTATTTCACTTCAAAGCAAGGCAGCTTGTCTGAGTTTGACTGTGATATGGGCTGCCAGAGCATAGTCACCAACTGAATGGCAGCAACTGGCCTGTGCGGAGCAGGAGGGTTAGGAATGACAGTCAGTCCTCAACTCCAACTAAGCGCACTGCAGATCTGGGTGTTCTCTGATCAAATTGATTTCCCTAAGGCAGTAGATCCCAAAGGGGCTGCCTCAGGTGGTGAAATGAGTTCCATAATGACGAGTGGTTCCGTGGGTTGTGGGTGATAGACAGGGGGACTGAATCAACAGCTGTGCTGGCCATTAGTCTGGATCGTTAGGAGGGAAGCAAGACAGCCGATTCTTGCTCTCATTAAATGGCAGTGTGTGTGCAACAGTGTATTTGGCTTCTAAGACAAATTAGTGAAAAATTAAGCCCTGGCTTCCAGGACTTTATATAAAGATGATAATCTTACTCATCATTCCAGGCATGCATTCCTTTGCTGGGAAAACTACACTACTTCATGAGGGCTTTGAAAACTGGAGTGGGCTTGTAAACTTAACAGTTGCAACAGACAAAGGTCTGGGGATTCTGGGGAGGTCCCTGCTGACTGGAAGCTAGCCAGTGTTAGTCCCATCTACAAAAAGGGTGTGAGGGAAGAACCCTGGGAACTGCAGACCTGTTAGCATAACCTCAGTTCCTGGTAAAATTATGGATTAGATTATACGGGGTACTATTGGAAGGCATTTAAAGAACAATGCAATCATCAGGCATAGTCACCATGGGTTCACAAAGGGAAAGTCCTGACTAGCTAATCTGATATCATTCCATGATAAGGTCACCCACCTAGTGGGTGAAGGGAAGGTGGTGGATGTAGTTTTTCTGGATTTCAGTGAGGCTTTTGATACTGTCCCTCACAGCATCCTTCTGGACTAGTTCTCCAGCTGTGAGATGAGCAGGTTCACAGTGTGCTGGGTGAAGAACCAGCTGGACAGCAGGGCTCAAAGGGTTGTAGTGAATGGGGCTACATCTGGCTGGTGACTGGTCACCA